>JAKCPI010019877.1:0-11004 GCA_023213315.1 Euborellia annulipes | reverse complement strand
CAAGAGTCGCGGGAGCGACTCGTCGCCGAGCAAGTAAAAAGCAAAAGAAAGCAAAGAAACTCTTAATACTACCATTTAGTTGACATTCCAATAGATGCCAATGGCCCATTGCATTTAGATGGACGAGTAGTCCCTAGACTATATTATCAAGAATGATTTTAAATCCTTAATAAAGATAGGGACGTGAAAAAAATTTTTGAGAAACTTTTCTCTTTCTGGGCGAATATCTCAAAAAGTGTTTAAGATATCGAAGCCAAATTTTTTAAATATTAAACTAGAATAAATAAGGATTATTTTGAGCACGAATTCAAAAAAAAAATTCCAGTCCCAAAAAGAATGGCAGAGGCTCAAAGTTGAGATTTTGCCGATTTCGGAAGGTCAAAAGTTAGTCTCTTGTTTTTCCTTTTTTTTTTTTTTTTTTTTTTTCTTTTTTTTTTTTTCATTCTTTTCTTCAATTTTTCAAATTTTTAGGCAAAGCTACAGGTTTCCCTGCTGGATCGATTTGGATGAAATTTAAAAAATACATATAGATACTATCAAAAACCCGATACCTTTGATATAAAATTTTTATTTTGGATCAAAAGTGACTTTTTGAGGGTATTCAAAAATTTCAAATTTGTCCTATCTTTAACGTGGCGAAAAGACAATTCTAACTATTTTGCTCCCTGATGACGTCATTTAAGAAACATCTATTGATATTAGAATTTTCATCCCTAATGGAATAAAAAATTTTTTAGGATGGATCCCTTGAGATAGAAATACAATAAATAGATTAACGTGATAAGAAGAAGTGCTACCAACATAACAAAAATAAAAAAGCTAAAATTTTATAAAATTTAGAGAAATCCTATGTTTATCGTTTCGAATGGATACCAAATGATGTATTTACATTCTACCAACATAACAAAAATAAAAATCCTAAAATTTTATAAAATTTGGTGAAATCCTATGTTTATCGTTTTGAATGGATACCAAATGATGTATTTACATTCTACCAACATAACAAAAAATAAAAAACCTAAAATTTTATAAAATTTGGTGAAATCCTATGTTTATCGTTTTGAATGAATACCAAACGATGTGTTTACATTCTACCAACATAATAAAAATAAGAAACCTAAAATTTTATAAAATTTAGGGAAATCCTATGTTTATCGTTTCGAATGGATACCAAACGATGTACATTCTACCAACATAACAAAAATAAAAACCTAAAGTTTTATAAAATTTGGTGAAATCCTATGTTTTTCGTTTTGAATGGATACCAAACGTTGTATTTACATTCTACCAACATAACAAAAATAAAAAACCCTAAAATTTTATAAAATTTGGTGAAATCCTATGTTTATCGTTTTGAATGGATACCAAACGATGTATTTACATTCTACCAACGTAAACAAAATAAAAACCGAAAATTTTATAAAATTTAGGGAAATCCTATATTTATAGTTTTGATTGGATACCAAACGATGTATTTACATTCTACCAACATAACAAAAATAAAAAAACTAAAATTTTATAAAATTTGGTGAAATCCTATGTTTTTCGTTTTGAATTAATACCAAACGATGTATTTATTTTTTACTGTTTGGAATGCATATTAAAATATCTATTCATGGGATAACTTAATATTTAATAATTATTAAATAATATTTAAATGCAATATTTCACAAAAAGAAGTGAAATCTCAGCCAAAAACATCGAAGATGCAAAAAGGGAGCGCCTCGCATTATTTTTGCCCAGCGTCGAAAGTGAAATCAAAAAAATGCGCCTCGCTTTTCTGATTTATATAAAAGCGAGGATATATGAAACAAATAAATTACTGTAGAGGTTTTGCCCCAAGTGAAAATATTTCCTCGCTTTTATATAAATCAGAAAAGCGGGCTTTTTTTAATTTTCGGCGCTGGGCAAAACATTTCATTGCTTTTGGCTAATTTAATAAAAGATTATTTGGAAAGGCTGTGGCGGTCACTTTTAAAATTTAGTTTGGAAAATGAACGCTAAATGACTTTAGGGTTCCTTTATGATAAAATACTGTTAGTGATATTTACATTTTGTCACAAAAAAAGAGACGTTTCACCATCTAAGTAGGGTCCGACCGAAACAAGATTTTCAGCCGAAACCGAAACCGAATATTCGGCCTCAACCTTAGTTCGGCCGAAACCGCTAACCAGAAACACTTCCGAAACTTGTATTTCCTATAAAAAAATTATATTTTTTTTTTGAAATTTTTTTCCCCTCCGTGAAAATCATTTTACCTTTTTTTTAGGGAGGCAAAAATTTTCTCTTTCAAATTTTAAATCATTTGAGCTTTTTTTTTTTAAGACTCAAGTTTCGGCTACTTTTTGGCTGAAACCGAAACCTGGCCGGAAACCATTATTTTTGGCCGAAACCGTAACATGAGAAACCGAACGGCTGCATGTGACTATTGGTCATTATAGGTCTTCGAGCCTTATGCACCCATTCCAAAAAAAAAAAAAAAAAAAAAAAAAACACTAAACATATTGTAAAAATGTATTTTTATAATTTGACATCTCTCAGTCATTAGTGTCAGACCTTCCACGTTGTGGTTCCTCTGAGGAGTGACTTTCCTTAGAGATGATACTGAGGCGGGTTCCCGATTTCCTTCCTCAGAAGGAGGCATCTCAAATAGAGTTGGATAATTTATTGCCATCAAATTGGATTTGAACTCGAGTTGTCTTCAACTCAGGGGCAACAACTGCTTTGTCCCTCGCCGCTACTCCTTTGACATAATAATAAAATAAAGAATAGAGAAGACGATTAAATTTAAAATTTCAAATAAATTATAATTATTCAGACCCATACAAAAATCAATGCTGCCACCTATTAACAATTATATGGTTGACAATTTTGTAGCAGTGCTGCCATCTAGTATACATAAACCAAATAAAACTCTGATGGTAGCACTGATTTTGTACTTTTCTGTCGAATTTCAAATAAAATTATAATTATTCAAACCCATAAACATTCATATGATTTTAGAAAAATGTTATATTGATCATCCAATCACAAAAATGTGTATAGGTGGCAGCACTGATTTTACTAATTTCCCAACAAATTCCCAAACTAAATTATAATTATTGAGATCCATACAAAAATCAATGCTGCCACCTATAAACAATTATATGGTTAATGAATTGTGTAACGGTGCTGCCATCTATGTAAAGAAAATACAGTGCTGCCATCTAGTAATACATAAACCAAATAAAACCTCTGATGGTAGCACTGATTTTTGTACTTTTTTTCGGTCAAATTTCAAATAAAATTATAATTATTCAAACCCATAAAAATTCATATGATTTTAAAAAAATGTTATATTGTCCATCCAATCACAAAAATGTGTATAGGTGGCAGCACTGATTTTACTAATTTCCCGACAAATTCCAAACTTAACAATTAATGCCCAATCGCACCGCACAATTTAAGTATAACTTAAAATAAAGTATCAACAACATGGCAACGTTGTAAATTTTAGTGATATTCTGCTGATTTATTTGTGATTTAATATTATAAGACTTAAACGATACTGTTATTTATTAATAAATATATATTGGGGGTCCTGGCATCTTTATTCACGCCATTTGGGTCTTGAAACATGATTTTATTTTCAATCAGAGAACGTGTTATCTTAGCAACGAACGTGGTTAGCAACGGATGACAATGAAAGTTTGTTAAATTTCATACTTAACCCCCAAATATTTAAGCCCTCGATTTCGGGGGCTTAGCAATGACTTAAGCTAAAAAACAATATTGATAATATAATATTAATTAACTAATAATAATACATTTTTTGGATTCGATTTCGATTTTTCTTATAAAAAACATGAACAATATGAACTATATTTTCGAGGATGATCTATATTATATTAGAGGAGGGCCTGTCGGTCCATCCGTCTGTCACGCTCTGACCAACTTCCCGTTGGAATTTTGAAACGAAATTTTCCAGTCTTATATTAGTAGAGCTGTGTTTTTCAATCTTTTTTGAATTTACAGGTTGAAAAATTCTGGCGATTCTCTTGGTTCATGACCGACAAAAAGATTGTAAATCAAAAGACTATGTAAGTTATATGATTTTCTCTATTTTGGTACCTATTTCCCTTCTCCATGAAATTATGTTTTTATTATCGTGTAGAACTTTGCCTTTTTCCTTTTGCCGCCTACCCTCCGTGTAGGGCTTCGCCACCCCCTAGGGGTCCCGACCCACAGATTGAAAAACACTGTTATAGAGTGACAGATCGTTATTAATATTTATATATAGTAGCCTATATATAAAATTGCTATTAATTAATCAAAAATCATGAAAATTAATATTTTGTTTCTGATTTTCTCATTTTTCTGAAATTAATATTTATAAACAATATGTATTTAATTTAGTTTATGATTATTAAAAAGAAAAAATTATTAAATTAAAAATAAATCACCAGAATATCACTAAAATTTACAACGTTGCCAGGTTGTTGATACTTAATTTTAAGTCATACTTAAAGTGTGCGGTGCGATTGGGCATAAATGGTTAATGAATTCTGTAACGGTGCTGCCATCTATGTAAAGAAAATACAGTGCTGCCATCTAGTATACATAAACCAAATAAAAATCCTTTTTTTAAACTAAACCTAGTGTTTACTTTTAATTATTATTATTATTATTATTACTAAATGTTTGAACTAGTGCCTACGGTGAATTCTTTGGTAAAGTTGTTTGTGTGTGTTCAACTCCAGTTTTTTTTTTTTTTACACCTTATTATTATTTTCTCTCTCTTCTCATAAGTTGGAAAAATAGAATATGGTGATAAAGAAGAAAGAGGGATAGATACACTCTCTTTTGCGAACAATCGCCTTTCAATCTTCTTCCAGAGTGACCTCTCAAGTTCAAAGGGATTATCCCCCAAGAAAATTTGATCCAAACGTTATACAGTATATATACTATATCCTTAGGATACAAAAGGATCTTCTTAAAGGACCATTCATTTCTATTGATCCTTTTTTTTTTTTTTTTTTGTTATTAATTTACTTTTTTTTTTTTTAAACTCACCACTTAAAAATAAAAATGAGACTAAGAATGTTGTTGAAATTAAATTGGGATCACTAAACTTTATTTTGTTTGAATTCAAATTTGCGTCCTTTTTTTGAGCGCCCAAGTTAATATAATTATTAATTTAAAAATTAAGAGATATTTATTATTTTTGTTTGCAAGCTTTATTGAACCTTGGTTTTAGTTTAAATAAAAATATTCTTTACTTACAAGGGGACTGCATGACCTTGACGTCACCGTTTTGAACGAAATTTTTTTTATCTGTAGTACTTAATGAAAAACAAATTCTGTTAAAGCGAGAGAACGCCCTTCTCAACTGTTCGTCTAAAAAAAGAAAAGTGTTAAAGATTTTGCTAGCATGCCTTAAGCGGTTGCTAACAATAATAATTCAAAAAGCCATTGTGGCTATTGTGGCGTTCTTTGAAATCTCGAGTTCGAATCTCGCCCTGTGCAATTATTTTTTTTTTTTTTTTTTTTTTAATTATTGGCTTTTAATTTTTTAAATGTTGTTCCATATATTTAAAGAAAATTCAAATGCTTTCTGTCAAAAATATAATATAAGGAAATATTTAATATTATACGATAAATATATAGAAATGCCTTGTTGTGATCTTAAAAATTATACCCATAATATAAAATTATATTTTTTAAAATAACCCGCGAGAGCTGCCAATCTCCCACCCCAGAGGAGTGGCTTGAGTGAGCCCTCTGCGGGCAAAACTTATAAAACTTATAGAACGCATATGTATGAAGGACAGAACGAAGGAGATATATGTAGAGAGAGGCATCCGAACGAGCAGCAAAATTCACGCTGGCTCTCTTGTTGTTTTTTTTTATATCAACATCCCCTAAAGAGGAGAATATATAATATCACAAGTTTTAAATATTTGTTTGTATGGTGTGTGTTAAGAAGAGGTGGAGAACAATTCGTTGGAATTCGAAGCATTAACAAGAACACCAGCTATCACTGTATGTACAACGATTTTATATCTTATAATTTTGGAAAAATATAAACTTTTTGTTAAACTCATTATTGTTTTAATTACTAAATCAATTTTACCTCGTAACATGGAGGTGGCACACGCGGGTGTGACAAAGTTTTAATGCAGTCGAATGCTCTACACAAAAAATTAATAAATAAAAAAAATAATACTTCATATCTTAATAAGTACAATTAATAATAATTAATACTTCATATAATTTGCTTTGTTCATATGAAATTTAAAAAAAAAAAAAAATTATATAAATTTTTGTAATATAAAATAAATTTATTCATTTCAACTCAAAAATAAAAATAAAAAATTATAAAAAATTATTATAAAATAAAAAAAATTCTTTTGTTAAAAAAAAATTTTAATTTTATAGAAACTTTAAAACAAAATATATATATTTATACGAAATAGGATTAAAAAAAAAAAAAATATATAATAAAACATTTTTTTATTAAGTTAAATAATTAAAAAGAAAAATGAGTAACCTTGAAAACAATGATGGTGAGGGGGTGGAATTATTAGACGATAGTTTAAATGGATCGGCGTTAACTATGTTAACGAATATGATCCAGAGAATGGAAGCAAAATTAGATAAATCTTTAGAAAAGAAGGTAGAGAGAGAATATGTAGATGAGGAAGTTAATAAAATTAATCAAAATATTATAAAGAAAGAAGAATTTTTAACAGATTATTGTGACCACAAAATTTTACAAGTAGAAGATTTAATTCATAAAACTCAATGCGAAATTAAAGAAAATATTGTAGAATTATTAAAAAAAGAAAAAGAAAATAGTAACCAAACTCCCATAATAGAATATTTAAAATTTACCGATGTGCCCCACATTTGGGGACATCGACAAAAATACACTGGTTTTTTAAACATTTTAGGGCCAAACCCGAAAGAAATAATTAATGAATATACTCGTCTTATGCAAAGGCATAAATTAAATCCGTCGTTATATATAGATGGATTTGTTTATTGCCTAGACGGTGAAGCTTTGAGATGGTATAAAATAAACGAAACAAAATTTAATGATTTTGAACCTTTTAAAAATAATTTTCTGGAACAATTTTGGAATCACCATAAACAGGCTAATTTTTTAAGTTATCTTTATACACAGTCTTTTAATTGCGAAAATTCAAATAGGGGAAGAACTGAATACTTTGAAGCGATTCAACGATGGGTAATATGCCTAGATTTTCCTTTACCTGAAGAGAGTGTGTGCCCACTATAGTTAATATGTTTGACTACGAAACCCAAAGATATCTCAGTTTTTTGTCCCCGAACTTATACTGAAATACGCCAAGTTTTACAAAGAATGGATGATCAGGATAGACGCTTTAATCGATCAAACCATTCAAATGTATTTAATAATAATAACAATAATTATAATCAATCTCAGCCAATGGCGTCAAACTACCCATCACATAATAATTATGATAATGGACGCAACCAGCAACGTAGGCAAAATTTTCCTCCAAATCAAAATAGTCCAATTTAATGCAAGGGGGGATAGAAATAATAATGTGGCCCAGGTGGTTCACCAAAATAACAATGTTCAAATTGAAGAGGTCTCTGAGACGGGAAACGAATAAATCCCTGGTGATAATCGTGCCCCAGAGGGATCAAATCAAAGTCACGATTTAGAAATTGTTCCATTTGTCAATGAAACATCTATAATGAGCGCTTATGCCCCCTATAGAAAATAATAATCAAACACAGATAAATTTGCCTAATGAAGTAAGTTTGAATTTTGGTCCGTCAAAGGAAATAACCCTCAAAGAGAATCCTATTTGCCCATTAAAAAAAAGAATTAAGAGATGATATTAAAGGTAGTACAAGTTTTTCATTATCTTATGATTTAAGTCAACCAAATGTTAGTGAAATCGAAAAAACAAAAAATCGAAACTGATAATTTGACCGAAAGTGAAAGTAAATTATTTACTGTAAAAGAAAAAATAGAGACGGTTTTTATTAAATTTAAGGAACATTATGTTACGATAATCAATTTTAATAAATCTGTCTTTTTAGAAAATCAGATAAAATCTTTAGGGGGTTCAACTCTTTACCGAGGGTATTAGTAGGGAGAAGGACAAAACAAAAATTATACAGGAAGGGGCCGAACCAAAAAATAAGAAGGGTTTTAAATTTAAAAGCTTTTTTCAGTCTGATGAGTTATTATCGAAAAATTTTACCAATCATATCTAAGGCATTACGTGAGTTGATGCGAAAAGGCATCCGATGGAAATGGGAGGATGAACAGCGATTCACATTTGCTAATGATAAGGTTACTCATAAGTTCTTTTTAATATATTATTATTGTGAAGTAGTAAGGAAAGGCGCTTATGTTTTAAGTAAAGAAAGTGGTTCAGTAATAGGGCAGTTTAATGCCAGATCAAAAAAAATTTAATTTCTTGAAAATTAAAATTTTTTTTAATATACAAAATATATATATTGATGTTTTAGGGATTTTATTTATTTAGATAATAATAATCAAAAAAAAAAAAAAAAATATTTAATTAAGAGTTGTAATTTAAAAAAAATATATATATAAAGAAAAGTTGTAATTTAAATTAAAAAAAAAACGTATATAAATAATAGTTGTGACTAAAAAAAAAAAAAAAAAGGAATATATAAAGGATTGTAATAAAAAAAAAATATATAATTATAATATAAGAATTTTAATTTGAAAAAAATATAAGAATTGTGATTAAAAAAAAAAAAAATAAATAAATAATAAAGAATTGTAATTTGAAATAGATAAAAGTTGTAATTAAAAAAAAAATAATAATAAATATAATTGTAAAAAAAAAAAAAAAAAAAAAAAAAAAAAAAAAAAAATGAATATATGATTGTCATAATTAAACAAAATAAATAAAGAAATGTTATAGTTTTAAGTTCAAAAAAAAAAAAAAAAAAAAAATGTGATCTTTGAAGAGTAAATGTTTGTTTTGTGAAGTGCTTTAAATTCCATCGGAGGGTGATAAAACTCCTCCACGTGGGAACGATCCGGAGTTTGATCAAGGGGGGATGTTGTGATCTTAAAAATTATACCCATAATATAAAATTATATTTTTTTAAAATAACCCGCGAGAGCGCCAATCTCCCACCCCAGAGGAGTGGCTTGAGTGAGCCCTCTGCGGGCAAAACTTATAAAACTTATAGAACGCATATGTATGAAGGACAGAACGAAGGAGATATATGTAGAGAGAGGCATCCGAACGAGCAGCAAAATTCACGCTGGCTCTCTTGTTGTTTTTTTTTATATCAACATCCCCTAAAGAGGAGAATATATAATATCACAAGTTTTAAATATTTGTTTGTATGGTGTGTTAAGAAGAGGTGGAGAACAATTCGTTGGAATTCGAAGCATTAACAAGAACACCAGCTATCACTGTATGTACAACGATTTTATATCTTATAATTTTGGAAAAATATAAAACTTTTTGTTAAACTCATTATTGTTTTAATTACTAAATCAATTTTACCTCGTAACAGCCTTCTGTCGCTTTAACAGAATTAGTTTTTCATTAAGTACTAAACCTACACAAAAAGATTTTCGTTCAAACCGGTGACATGAAGGCTATGCACTCCCCTTGTTAATAAAAAAAAACCTGTCAAGTCAATTTATGCTACATTTAAAATTTAAATAATTAATTAAATTCCTAATAATTATTATTCAATTTAAAAAAAAATAAAAAATCTAATTAAAAATTAAAATAATTAAATCACACAATTATTATTTTATATTTAATCCAATAAATTAAGTTTTATTTAACCAATTTTCTATTATTTAATTAATTCATTAATTTTTAAGTCTTCGTCATCTTAGGCTATATAGACTTTTAAAAGATACAAAGTATTTAAATACGATATATATTTTGTGTCCTGGCATATTTATTTATACCATTTGGTATCCAAAAATTCAAAATATTCCGTCAAGTAATTTCAGAGTAGTCGGTAATTAGTAGGTTGATAAAAATGAGTTAGTAATTTATAAAGTAACATAAAGACACCTTTGTAAATTGTCAGGTCCAAAGAGGATTGCTCAATTTATTAATTAAATAAAAGAATTTAAAAATTGTAAAATAAAATTTAATTCATACGATTAATCATAGAATAATAATTGTGAGATTTAATTAATTCTATCAAATGTTTTGAGAAGTAGTGTCAATTATTGAAATAATTAAATCTACACAATAAGTATTCTATGATTAATGATATTTATAGTCAATTTTAATTTTCTTTTCCCTCTTACCTATGTATATATGTAATATATATATAGAGAGAAAGTATTGGTTTTCATGTCAAAAATTCGATGTAAGTTTTGATGGATCTTCACATTTTGAGTCCCCTGAATCCAAAAAAGTGGTTTTCGCGACATGGTCTGTCTGTGGGTGGGTGGGTGGGTGGGTGGGTGGGTGTGTGGGTGGGTGGGTGGGTGGGTGGGTGGGTGGGTGTGTGTGTGTTCAATTTTAAGCATGAAGGAATTGAGCTATGAGGTTGAAATTTTATATTTAAGTTAAACACCCCCGGGACCGGAAAAATAAGCTTTTAATCAAAATCGGCCAAAGAGTACTAGTACTTTACTGATGTACTTTTTCAGTTTTTTTCGATTTTCTCAAAATTTGCTCCAACGATTTTTTTTTAAATTCAAAAATCAATTATTTTTTAGATTCTCTTTAAAATGTATATTCTCATTTTGCAATTGAAATCTTCTGAAGACCACTTTACTCTTGTATTTCATAGGGAAGATACGAGAAATGGTTGCCATGGTAACAAAATATAAATATTTTCCCATACTTATAAATTTTACATCTTGAATTCAATTGTACCCTACTGTCGGAAACTAAATACATGTCGACACAAAAAATCTGGTGTGACAAGCACAGAACATAACTTTCGATTACCGAAGGTAAGAGAAAGTTGTGTGCTGTGCGCCAGTCACACCAGATTTTT
>JAKCPI010019875.1:0-14675 GCA_023213315.1 Euborellia annulipes | reverse complement strand
ATATAAAGTTTTAGCCCAATCGGAGGTGATTTAGTGGTGTAAAACATGACAAAGTTTAAAAAATTGAGATTTTTTTTTTTTTTTTTTTTAGGTTTTCTCAATTTTGGACACTCCTATTTATTATTTACCATCCCTGAATGCAAAAAAACATCTATCTACGATATTCTATGGCTCTTTACCTTACCGAAATTCATTCATTCGTGCAAATTTGTTAATTATTAACGAAATTATGAAGCAAATTGTTATTAAAAGTCAGATAAAAACAGTTTGGTTGCCTATCTCTTAGGCGCTTAGCTCTCATAGGAATAAATTTACATATTTTTTAACTGTTTTGTTTATTATTTCGCTAATAATTAACAGATTTGTATTAATGAATAATATTTAAAAAAGATAAAGAACTACAGAATATTGTAAATAAATGTTTTATGCATTCATGGATGAAGAAACTTCTATTAGGGGTGTCTAAAATTAACAAAACCTAAAAAAATTCAATTATTCTCAACTTTGTCATGTTTTGCTTTCCATAATCACCTGCCATTGAAACTGAAACCTTATATTTACATGAATTTCATTATCTGATATTTCTAAGAGTGTAACCACTTAAAACAATTTAGAAAAATTCAAAATAAGAGCACGTTTTTTCTATTAAAATTTAATTTTCTCTATTATCTCTAAAACTAGAGCTGATGGAACAAAACTGATGGCATTTTTGGAATCAGCGCTACCCATATTCCCAGGAATAGCTCAAAAAATTCTTGACACTACTAACCTGTTACCACACTTATGGGAATTATTTAAATTTAATTTAATTTAATTGGAACAAAAATAAATACTTAGAATAAATCATGTTCCATTTATTTATTTATAAATTTTTTTGAGTGATTGAATTATTTTAAAGATGAAATTTAAAACGTACTTTAAAATAAAATTAATAAATTTTCTGTTTTCTTTGATTTTGGGATTATTAAAAAGAAAAGTTATTTTGCCTGGAATATTTCAAGTCTTAATCCTTCTTCGTCTTGTTTCTTTTCTAAAACAAGGTGCCCCCCTTTTGAGAGCAAACAGACGCTGGTCTGGGGTTTATGGTTTATCAATTTCGGCCGGCCCTTTTGTCTCCAAGTCATTGTTCATCACCGTCCTTAACAGAGATAAGACATCCTCTCGCTCGTTCCCCGAGATTTAATATTAAAAGCTCCTGGCCAGTGCAAGATAACCAACGACATGGAGCCAACGGATGAAATTTGTACAACATCCCACCAACATGGAGAGAGAGAGAGAGAGAGAGTGCGTTTTATTATAATACTAGCTGTATAGACCGACTTCGAAGGGTATACAAAACAAAGAATTTTAATATTAATGACTTTTTAATTTTTTTTTACTTTCTCTTACCTATATGTTAATATACATATATATGGAGAGAGAAAGTATCGGATTCATGTCTAAAATGCGATGTCGAGATTTTGATGGATATACACGTTTTGAGGTCCCCTGAATCCAAAAAAGTGGTTTTCGCGACTTTGTGTGTCTGGGTTCAATTTATACCATGAAGGAATTGAGCTAGGAGGTTGAAATTTTATATTTAAGTTAGGCACCCACCTGAGACGTGAAAATAAGCTTTTAATCAAAATCGACCAAAGGGTACTAGTACTTTACTGATGTAGTTTTTCAGTTTTTTTCGATTTTCTCAAAATTCGCTACAACGATTTTGATTAAAATTCAAAAATCAATTATTTTTTAGATGCTCTTTGAAATGTATATTCTCATTTTGCCACTGAAATCTTCTGAATACCTTGTACTCCATAGAGAAGATAGGAGAAATGGCTGCCATGGTAACAAAATATAAATATTTTCCCATACTTATACATCTTGAATTCTAATATATCGGCGGTAACTAAATACCTGTCGACACGAAAAATCTGGTGTGACACAGAACACAACTTGCGATTACCGAATGTCAATAAATGTATAAAGTCAAAAGGCCTCAGCAGCCGAACGAAATGACTTATTAAAAAATAAATAAATAAATAAACAATTGTACGCCTGATTATCAAATTGTGTGTATATATTTTTATTATATAATAATAAGATTCTAAAAATGTATAAAATCCATTATGACACACTTATAAAGAGTTCTGAAGACGGTTCAAACATAGAACCGAAACGTCAGCTGTGCAAATTAAATAAAAAAATTGCATTTTCTCATTTTGATGCTATCTTCTATTAAAATTAGAGTCCGACCGAAACAAGATTTTCAGCCGAAACCAAAACCGAATTTCGGCCTCAATCTTAGTTTCTACCGAAACCGAAACTTGTATTTCCTATAAAAAAATTCAAACCAATTTACTTTTTTTTTTTTTTTTTGAATTTTTTTCCCCTCCCGTGAAAATCATATTAACTTTTTTTAGGGAGACTAAATTTTTTTTTTCCGCACATTTTTTCAGCTTTTGCAAATCATTTGACCATTTTTTGCATGCGAGTCTCATCTCATCTTCTCAGACTCAGGTTTTGGCCGGCCGAAAGTTTCGGCTACTTTTTGGCCGAAACTGGCCGAAACCGTAACCGAAAACGAATATTCGGTCGGTTCCTAATTAAAATCCAAGTGTTAATTTTTGGGTCATTTGTGTTGCCTATCTTCCAGTAAATAAACAAAAACAAAAATATAAAATAATAATCAGTGTTTAAACTGAACAAGAGCGGATCAATAACCCGAAACTTCTACCTCCCCATTAGGGTATATTCATAACGTTCATAGCTCTGACAATTGCTTTTTGTTAGCCCCAATGTCGTTTTCATTTTTACATTTTATTTATTTACTTTTTTTTTTTTTAATCCCGTAGTTTTTAATTCAACTCCCAGAGGATGGGGAGGGGGAGGGAGAGCAAACGAGGGCGTCGGCCCTGAATGAATTGGATTCTGTGTGTGTATGTATGTATATAACATAACGTATAATATGAGAGCGCGCGTTTGGTCAGTTCAATGTGTTCATCCTTTTCTCTTTTAACCCTTTTGTCTCTTTTATTTAATATCTACACATGCACATACAGGATACATGTCTCTTATATTCCTCAAATATTTGAAAAGCAAACGCTCCCCCCCCCCCCGTTAAGCCTTTTTAAGTTCATCATGTTGGAATTCATCTGGTATTTAAGGGTCTAATTAGTGTGGGATTTTTATTTTTTTAAGAGCGCGCTATCCCTTTTCATAATAATTGTGTTCGCTAGTTTTCGTTTCATTGTGAAAAAAAAAAATAACCAAAAAAAAATCTGGAAATAGAAAGTTGTGTTCTGTACTTACACACCAGATTTTTTTGTGTCGAGATATATATAGTTCCACCGATATATTTGTTTTTGTATTATAAAATATTGTAATGAGGATGTTAGGCCTTGAAGCCAAACTATAAAAAAAAAAACTGAAAATTTTCAGTAAAGAGTATTAAAATCGCGTTTTTAATCTTAACTTAATAATTGGAAAATCGGAAATCAATAGACGCATGTTAAAAACTGAGAACAATATTGAAGATTTAAATCATTTTAAATTATTTTAAAAATTATATTTTATCAATTTTAAAAATTGAATAATTAAATCTCACAATTATTTTTTAATAATTCGTTATATACAGACCGTTGCATATGGTTAAGGCCACAAAATTGAAAAATTTTAAATTAATTTTTCTTTAGGAACTACTAAGAATAAATTTTAACAAAATATATAGTTAAAAAGGACTTTTAAAATACTATAAACTCAAATAAATTATCTATTAAAATTTTTTTTTCTTTTTAATCTAAATCACACAAAACTCTGAAATTTAACATTTTTTTTTATATTTTTGGTGGTGCAAAAGTTTAAGGCCACACTTTATTTTCCTCCAAAACACGCAAGTCAAGGCCATATATTGACATCTAACGAACTTACAGGTATATATAAACACTATATACTGTAAAATAATTTGTTTAGTATTTCTAATTTTTTTTATAGTATGGGAAAACGACCACAGCTAACAGATTTGGAAAAAGGGCAAATTTTAGCCTATTCTAAGACTGGAATCAGTATGAGAGCAATAGCAAAAGAGATTGGGCGCTCAACAAACGTTGTAAATGCCTATTTAGGTAATCCAGAAGGCTATGGTAAAAATTTTACAACTGGAAAACCGAAAAAATTATCACCAAATGAAGTTCGAAGACTAGTTCGAGAAGCTTCTAAGGGCCAATCAACCGCTAATGAAATGAAAGAAGCTCTTAACTTAGCTGTTTCTAAATCTACAATAACAAGGTGTCTCAATTCAACTGGTATCTTCAAGTATCCTAAGGTGAAGGAGGCTCCTTTTTTGACTCCAAAGCATATTCAAGCAAGATTGACTTGGGTGGAGAAAATGGTTGATTATGATGAAGGAAACTGGTCCCAGGTTATCTTTTCAGATGAAAAAAAGTGGAATTTGGATGGTCCTGATGGGTTTGGCTACTATTGGCATGATTTATGTAAAGAACGAAAGACAAAGTTTTAGTCGTCAAAGTGGTGGTGGTTCTGTTATGGTATGGGCTGGGTTTTGGGCTGATGGGACAACAAGAATTGCGTTTTTGGAAGGCAAGCAAGACTCCCAGTGTTACATCAACACATTGGCTTCATTTTTATTATCAGTGATGCAGCCTAACATGGTTTTTCAGCAAGATAATGCAGCCATTCATACTTCAAAACTAACAAGGAGTTATTTTGCATCTAAAAATGTTAATGTTTTGGACTGGCCAGCTCGCTCTCCAGATTTAAACCAGATTGAAAACATTTGGGGACTATTAACAAGGAAAGTTTATAGTATGGGAGGCAATATTCAACTCGTGATGAGCTGAAGCTTGCAATTCAAGTGGAGTAGGACAACCTGGTCAAAGAGTGTCTCAAAAAATTAGTAAAATTAATGAAATAAAGGTGTATTCAAGTAATTAAGAAGAAAGATAAGGCGTGTGATTACTAAATGAATATATTAAATTACTTTAAATACTAAAATATTGGGTTAAATTTGTTATTTAGTTAAAAATTTAAGGCGGCCTTAACCTTTTGCACTGATTAAAAGTCATGAAAAATAGTATTATATTATATTTTTGTTGTATTTCTTATTTATTAATATTTTTATGATTTAATAAAGTTATATAGTTTATAGTATTTTAAAAGCCCTTTTAAACTATATATTTTGTTTAAATTTATTCCTATTAGTTCCTTAGAAAAATGAATTTATAAATTTTCAATTTTGTGGCCTTAACCATATGCAACGGTCTGTATATTCAATTTCAACTTTCCTATTTATGTCGTCACGAATTGTGACGTCATGGCTTGTAGCGTCACGGCCTTTGAGGTCACGGTTTGTAACGCGACATGCTGATAAGAGAGCGAAAAAAATTTGAGAGGATCAAATAAAAGTTTCACTTAAAAAATAATTGATTTTTGATTTTTAATTAAAATCGTTTTAAGTGAATTTTGAGAAAATCGAAAAAGTACTAGTACTCTTTGTCCGATTTTGATCAGTATGCATAAAAAAATAGACAAGTATGGTTGTATTCTTGACCCATATTAATTATCCTTCGTTGTAATAATTTCTCTTTAGAATCACGTCGTTTTGCTGGCCCGAGAGTCACGTCGGACAACAAACACTCACTCGGTCACGTTCTTTATAAAACTTCTCATCTACCCAGCCAGGTCATATAATAAATAACACGTCAGAGATGATGGTGTAGCTACGTAATATTTATTCATTCTGCATGTATTATTAGCTATATCAAATTTATGGCCACAATAAAAACAATATCACCTAACAGAGAGGATTATGGGTCTGGGGAGAAATTAACAATTTTTTTTTTTTTTTAATTTGCATAAATTCCTTAAAGCCAAAAATGGCTCTTTATTTATTTATTACGCGTCAAAGAAAACGTAACATTTTGTTTCTTCTTAAGAAGACCTATTGTTTTGGCCAAAATGCACTTTTTCTATTTTCCGCCGATCGACGCGCCATCATTTGATTTTCATGCGTTTTGTCCCATCTTTTATTTTTCTTTGTCTTTGCCGCGAATAAGGAAGCCATTCTCTTTCTCTTTCGACTTCCGGCGCATCGACTCGCATCTCCGAATTAGGAGAATTATTTCTTTTATTTTGAGTTATCTTCATCTGGATTTGGTCCAGCACTGAAGATCATTCGTATCTCAAGGAGATACAATTTATTTTTAATTAAAGAAAACCCTAAAGAGGGTAAGTTTGTTCAATTCCTATTTTCCTAATTCATTGTGAATTAAATTAATTATTTTCCCCTTTTTTCAGGTTTTTTTTTTGTATTCAATTTTCTTTAAGTACACTTTTTATTCCGTTTCAATACGGTTTTGAACCACCTGTTTCCCTCCATTCGTTGGGAAAATTATATTTGAATATCCAGAGTTGGGAGGTTTTCACGTTTCCAACATCATTGGGAAACGTCTCCAGTTTTATTCATTTTTGTCCTGCTTTCCATCGTTGTGGTTATCGGAAGCCACCGGAGCTTCAGGAAGCCAGCCAGCATTGAACCTCCGATTGTGATCAACAACGGCCTCAAGCTAAGTTCCTTCCCAAACGAGATAACTTTACTTATTTTCTACTTCTTTGCAATTATTATAAATTCTTTAATCTAATTCATTTAACTTATATTCAGTGCTCTGCAATTGATTCCTTCTCACATCAATAATCTTTACTGTATAAACCATTTGAATTATATATTCATTCAACCTGTGTATTTTGATTCGAAAAATTGGTGACCCCACATTTATTTATTACTTTTACATTAAAATATTAGCTAAAATATTACTGCCTTCTGATTTCTTTTCCCTTGGGGTGTATTTGGCTCATCCACCTATTCTAATCTATCTTAAAGATACTCTAATTTAATAAACATTTAATTTTAAATATTTTATACATTTCTAAGTAAATTTAACAGAAATCCATATAATTTTAATCAATTTAATACAATTAAAAAAAATAAAGACAAAAATGTCGATTTTTAATTTGAGGAATAAATATAAACATAATTTCGTAATGTTTATTTGGATATTAATTCAAAATTTTGCTTTTATAAGAATTTAAAATAAACACAGATAAAAGTGAAATTGAATGATTATTTTAAAATTTTAGAAATTTGGCGTTAATAAATAATTTCGACATTTTTGTCATTGTTTTATTAGAAGTTAAGTTCCTCTCAAACAAATATCTTAAATAGAGGGAAAAATGTCTATATCATTTATGATAAAGGCCCATTTTTTGTTTTTAATAAAAATACTCCAGATGTTATAATGCATCCAATTTCATTTGGTAAAATATTTTTTACTCAAGTTACTGAATACGGATCTGCAATTTTAGGAATTTCATCCATAAGCAGAAGTAATTTTGATATGATCTTGATGAAATTTTACTTTGTACTCGCTCCATGTGCCTCAGAGCCATTGATATATCTATCTGTCTATCTTTTATTTATTTTGTCGGAATTTCGGGGGAGAGTGAAGGGGACGGGAACACACACCCACACACCCACAGACAGACGAAGTCGCGAAAACCACTTTTTTGGATCCAGGGGACCTCAAAACGCGAAGATCCACCAAAATCTCGACATCGAATTTTTGACATGAATTCAATAATTTCTCTCTATATATTTTAACATATATAGAGGTAAGAGAAAGTAAAATCAGTTTTAAGGAATATAAAACCTTCCTTAGTTCAGTTCGCTTGTATTTTCTTCAAAAAAAAAAATACAAAAATTATAATTTTTTTTTATATTCTCATTCTTATATACGTAAATAACGCTTTTAAAAACAATAGCGGATATTATAATACATATATAAAAAAGCAGCTCAAAAAAAAAAAAAAAAATAAAGTAGACATAAAAGGACAGAAATATTCAAGCGGTAAACGAGCGATATAAACGAAAAACGAAAAGGGGGGGGGAGGGAGGAGGGGAGGAATCGGGTCCACACTGTACGGATGTGTAGGGATGAGGGAGGAGAGACACAGCAGCAGCAGCAGCAATAAACGGATATCTCATATCTCATCTCAAGGCAAGAGAGAGTGCTTTGAACCCACAAACACACACACACACACACACCCCTTGGCCAACTCTCCCCCCTCTCTCTTTGCTATGATTAAATTAAAAAATCTGCCACATCCCTCCTCTCCTTTCTTCTTTCTACGTTTTTTTTTTTTTTTTTTGAACAGGTAGCCCACACGTTTTATTTTAATTATTATTTAATTGTAAATGAAATATTTTTAAAAAAATGCTCAATTTCAATAAGTTTATTGTATAATTAGACTATCTGCATTGTACGCCTTCGATTCTTCTCTCTTCCACCTGCTCTCATTGCAAGCAGGCCCTGAAGATATTCTTGTAGGACGTACCTTCAAATAGACCAAAAATATATATATATATAGCGGAGTGTCCGTCCGACTGTCACGCTTTATTTGACCAACTTCCTGTTGGAGAGGGTGTTATGGAGAGTTCAGGAAAAATACTCAGGTCACCAAATTCTCAAAAGGGGAAGCGCAACAAATTCCAGAAAATTCAAAATTTGCCCATTGGAAAGCATTGAGTTTTGTCTTGCCTTATGAAAAAAACTTAAAGCCAAATGAAAGATTAATGTCAATTAATTAAAATAATTATTAATAAATAATTAAATTTTTCTTTAATCCAATGAAATATTAAAGCTAATTAAAATTAGCCTAATTTAAATAATTAAATCTCTCAAATGAAAAATAATAAAAATTATTATATAATAAAAAAAAAAATTTTTTTTTTTCTTAAAGAGATCGGGGATGGGGCTCGGATTGGTTAAAGACACACAGACGGACACTCAGCCAATATATGTATATATAGATTCTCATTTTCATTCAGATAAGAAAGTGGTTTAATTTAATAATTAGCAGCGACGCCCGCCTTCGGCGGACCCTCGCCTTTTCTTCTTAATTATGGAAAGAAAATTTTTTTTTTTTTTCAAAAAACACTTTTTTCTCATTCACACAGTTTTTTGGCAACTTAGGCTATATAAGACTTGACGATAACCGTTATTTATAAATCTATCTATATTAGGGTCCAGGCATTTCTATTTAAGCCATTTGGTATCCAATTGGCTTAAATAAAATCATCGGCTGCCTGGGGTCCGAACCCGCGACGTTCGGTATGAAAGTAGGCACGCTACCCACTAGACCAAGCCCGTAGGCCGGAAAGAAAACTATTATTATTCGATTCCCTTCCAGTGCCTGCTTGAGAATTTGTTTACATTCATGGAATACACAAATGAAAAGAATACATTTTTTTTTTTTTTTAATATAAAAACATTCACACTTTTTTCTCATTCACACACACATTCATACGGTCTTTTCGGCAACTTAGGCCATTTAAGACTTTTACGATAACCGTTGTAATTAATAAATCAATTTGGGGTTCAGGCATTTCTATTTAAGCCATCTGGTATCCAAATGGCTTAAATAAAATCTTCGGGCTGCCTGGGTCCGAACCCGCGACGTTTGGTATAGGAGGTAGGCACTCTACCTACTACGCCAGACCCGGGGCGAAAGAATACATAAATATTTCCTTATACATTTCTTATGAGAGAAATCGTAACTTTAAGAATTAATAACTCAAAAAGTTATGGGAATTTCGGGATGAAAATAATTTTCTTGTAATCCCGAGAAGGTCCTCTTTATGCTTATAAAATTTCATTTCAAAATTCCAACGGGAAGTTGCCTTAATAGAGCGTGACAGACAGACAGACCGGCATTAGCCAATTATATACATAGAAAGATTAGATATGTATTTTTCTTGACTGAACAATTGGCAAAAGGCGAGGATCCGCCGCAGGCGGGCAGAGTGTCTTTGCTAGTAAATAAAAAATCTTGACTTTTCAACTGGCGCCAGTATATCACTCAACTTGCATCCCTTTATTATTATTATTTTTTAAAAAATTTTCCTCTGATTGACGAGAAATCGTATTAAAAGAAAAAAATACTCAATCCCCCTTATACGTATTCTAAATTTACATTGTAAAATATTTAACAAGCGAGATGAGGGAGGGAGGGAGGGGGGGGGGGCTTTATGAAGAATTTCAAGCTAGAATGCTTTAGTTAACGATGATATTACTCACTCAATTATCAACTTCCTGAATAAATAAATAAATAAATATCTAAAGCCAATTAAAAATAATTTATCAGTACTATTGGTTTCAAATACTTTTTTTTTTTAATAAAAAAAAAAAAAAAAAAAAGATGAATAGGTATTATTCTCTCTCTTGGTGTTTCCAGTAGGGCATATAGGGCACAAAGGGCCTCTCCTATAAACGCCCGCATAAAGAGTAAAGGTGCTTTAATTAAATCATCGTGAAAGGGGCGGAGGGGAGGGGGCGGGGGGAGGGAGGGAGAGACAAGAGCAAAGCAATGCAGGGGTTGAAAAATCAACCTGCTAACTTCGAATTGAATGAATAGAGACTGCCCTTTGAACCAGCCCTTTGGCTACCTCAGGGCTATTTTTTTTTTTTTTTTTTATGGCTATATACGTAGAGCGATAGGGAGAGAAATTTATTATTACATCTTCAATACGTCATTAATATCATCGGCGATTATTATCTTTTAATCAGTCATTGTTGAGACTTTCTTTTGCATAATAATTAATTCAATTTTAATCAAAATCGTTGGAGTGAAGTTTGAGAAAACAAAAAAAACTGAATAAGTACATCAGTAAAGTACTAGTACCCTTTGGCTGATGTGATTGAAATTTCTTGAAATACTTGCGACATAGGTACTTGGCTTAAGTATAAAATTTGAGTATCGAGAGTTTTTTCGTTTTTGAGTAATTCCCATTAACCCACATTTTTTGATATTTCACTTGAAATTAATTTGATTTATTGTGAAAAAATCTTAAATTTCAAGAAGATCGATTCCAGTTAAAATATCAAAACATAATGTTTATGTAAATTTCTCTGAAAGAGATTTTATTGCTTTTAAATGTCTGTTTGATTGCTTTTCTTGAAATTGCCATTAAAAGGAGGCGATTCCCTTTTAGCTCGAATTTGACGTCATTTTCACGATCATTTGAATGAATTTCAAATGAAATATCAAAAAAATATGGATTAAATTAAATAACTCACTAAGGAAAGAACTCTCGATACTCAAATTTTATACTTTAGCTAAGTATTCATGTCCCAAGCACGGGAAGGAATTTCATTCCAATCGACCTAAAAGTACTAGTACTTTACTGATGTATTTTTTAAATTTTTTTCTTTTTCACACAATTGGCTTTAACGATTTTGTTTAAAAATCATAATTGAATTTTAGATGCTCTTTAAAATGTATATTCTTATACAAAATTGTTTTAAGCACACTTTACTTTTGTACTTCATGGGAAAATTAGAAGTCATAGTAACAAAATATAATGTATGTATTTAAATTTTATATCTTGTATTCTAATATATTGCCAGAAACTAAGGATATGTTGACACAAAAAATCTCGTGTGTCAAGCACAGAACACAACTTTCAATTGCCGAATGTAAGAGAAAGACCTTTCAACTAGAGTCAACGGTTAGCAGTTTAAGATACAACAAGTTCTTTCTGAGGTCGAGAATCTTCTTTAAAAAATTAATTGAAATTTTCGAGTTCACCCTTTTAAACTTTTCTCAATTTTAATAAAGATGCAAATGTTTATTTAATTCTTAAAAAAAAAAAAAAAAATTAATGGAGAAAATTTCTATTTTTCTTTTCAAGTTAAATTAGCTAACGTTAAGTTTATTATATCGATTAATAATAATAACTCCCCCATACCCGGGTTTGAGATAATTTAAAGTCCGGATGATAGCTTAGATCGGAAAAGGGTTTTAGGTGCGGGAACTCCTATCGAAGTCATAATTTAAATAAATTGATAAAGAGAGGAAGGAATGGGGGTGGGGGGAGGGGGGTATTAAAAAAATAAAAGAAAGAAGCCCAATGATGATGATGATGATGATGGTAGCGATATATAATATTCGCAGGCCGAAAAGAGAATGAGATAGAGCTAATGTGATTCGGTAATGTTTTAATTATAGCCCCTTTCTTATCTAAATATTGAACGTTAGATAAAGTCCGTATGTTTATTTAAGAGGGGGGAGGGAGGGGGGGGAGATCACCAGGACCAGCCATCTTCTGTAGAAATATTCTCTCTCTTTATCGGAGAGTTGAAATCAATAGCACGGGGGTTCAATTGAGGAAATCAAATTCATTTTTACTTTCTCTTACCTATGTATATATTAATATATAGAGAAAGTATTGGATTCATGTCAAAAATTCGATGTCGAGATTTTGATGGATATACACGTTTTGAGGTCCCCTGAATCCAAAAAAGTGGTTTTCGCGACATGGTCTGTCTGTCTGTGTGTGTCTGTGTGTGTGTCTGTGAACAAAATATCTCAAGAACGAAAAGAGCTAAGAGGTTGAAATTTTATATTTAAGTTAGGCACCCCCATGGGACGTGACACCAAGCTTTTGAACAAAATCGACCAAAGAGTACTAGTACTTTACTGAGGCACTTTTTCAGTTTTTTTCGATTTTCTCAAAATTCGCTCCAACGATTTTTTTTTTAATTTAAAAATCAATTATTTTTTAGATTCTCTATACAATGTATATTCTCATTTTGACATTGAAATCTTCTGAAGACCACTTTACTCTTGTACTCCATAGAAAAGATAGGAGAAATGGTTGCCATGGTATCAAAATATAAATATTTTCACATATAAATTTTACATCTTGAAAATCGAATGTACCGTACTGCCGGAAACTAAATACATGTCGACACAAAAAATCTGGTGAGACAAGCACAGTACACAACTTTCGATTACCGAAGGAAAGAGAAAGTTGTGTGCTGTGCGCCAGTCACACCAGATTTTTACTTCTTGAATTCTAATATATCGGCGGAAACTAAATACATATGTATATGTCGACACGAAAAATCTGACGTGACAAGCACAGTACACAACTTTCGATTACCGAAGGAATGCGACAGTCGAAAAAAAAAAACTGAAAAAGTCCATCAGTAGAGTTCTAGTACTTTTTCGCCGATTTTGATCAAACTCCATTAGATGCTTGCGAGATGGGTACTTAGCTTAAGTAAAAAATTTGAGTAATGAGAGTTTTGTTTTTGTGTTATTTTACTAACATATATTTTTGATATTTCATTTAAAATTCATTAAATTTATTGTAGTCGCGGGTTCGGACCCCAGGCAGTCCGATGATTTTATTTAAGCCATTTGGATAAATAAGAATGCCTCGACCTCCAATATGTATATTAATCAATAACGGATATCGTCAAAGTCTCATGTGACCCGAGTTGCCGAAAATACGTGTGTGAGTGTGAGTGTGAATGGGAAAAAAGTGTGAGTGTTTAAAAAAAAAAAATATGAATTCCCAAAAATGTGAATTACTCAAAAACTAAAAAACTCTCGATTCTCAAATTTTATACTTAAACTAATGTAAGTAACTCTATCACACATATCTCGAGAAATTTCAATAAATTCGGCCAAAGAAAACTAATACATTACTAATGTTCTTTTTCAGTTTTTTTTTTATCTCAAACTTCATTATAAGGATTTTGATTAAAATTCATAAATCAATTATTTTTTAAAATATACATTCTCAATTTGATCTCAAAATTGTTTGAAGGACCTTTCACTTTTCTATTTAAAGTGAAAACTAAATATATAGAGTGCGGTCAGTCACGCCAGATTTTTTTTTTAAATATACGAGAGGGTGTAGATTAGAAATATCTTGGTATAGGAGTGGGAATAGAGACAAATTCTTTTTTTTTCTCTCTCTCTCTCTGGTTCAAACCCCAGAGGCCAAATGACGACACACACACACACACACACACACACACACACACACACTACAGACACCCTTCAGTGGTTGTCTTTTGGGAAATATGTAAAAACTTAAAAAGGGAGAAAAAAAGGAAGAAGAGAAGAGAATGGAGAGGTAAAACTTTTTGCGGTTACCGGTCTTTTTCTTCCTTCTCACTCTTCGTTTTTTTTTTTTACGTTCGTTGTCGTCGTGACAAATACAGAATTTGCATTTAAATAGGGTATTTCCATCTGTGATATGCGCGTCAACTAGTGTGTGCTCTACCTCCATTCCTCTCATTCTCGACCAAAAATCCCTTCAATAATCAACAAAAAAAAAAAAGAAAACCATTTGAATTCTTTATTTCCACTAAAAAAAAAAAAAAAAAAAACAACAATCACTTGGATCAACGTCATCGCCATTTAACCTTAAATTGTAATATATCCCTTAAAAATATTTTAATCTGTCTGTCTTTCTCTCACGCTCTGTTTGACCGACTTCCCGTAATTTTGAAATGAAATTTTGCAGTCTTGTATAGGACATTATGGAGAGTCCCGTAAAAATACTCGGGTCCCGGAATTCCAATAACTTTTTGAGTTATTAATTCCTAAAGTTACGATTTCTCCCATAGGAAATGTATAGAGAAATATCTATATATTCTTTGCATTTGTATTAATATATTCTATGAATGTAAACAAATCTTCAAGCAGGCCAGGCACTGGATTGGAATAGTAGTAATAATAATTTTCTTAGCCCACGGGGCTTGGAGTAGTTGGTAGCGTGCCTACCTCTACACCAAACATCGCGAGTTTGGATCCCAGGCAGT
>JAKCPI010019873.1:0-10284 GCA_023213315.1 Euborellia annulipes | reverse complement strand
TTAATTCGTGCCTAATAGAGATTTCCCCTGCTTTCTATGCATTCCATGACGCACTCCAGTTTTTTTTCTTTTGTTACTAAGGTAAGTTAAAATTTTAAAAACAAATAAAACGACAAATGTATGCTAGAGTGCTTGCTTGTCCTTGTCTGTCTGTCTGTCTATCTGCCTGGCAACGAAATTGTTCAACCATTTGAATGATTTTAATTAACTTGAGAATTTCAATAAAATTACTGCTGGTGTGTTGTGTTTAAAATTCAATCCAATTTCTCTATCTCTCTCTCTTTCTTACTTATCAGTCAGTCAATAGAGTTCTTAAAGAAAGATCCCTGGTGGGGGGAGGGGTTTTTTTTTCTTAAGATTCAATTGTTTAAAAATATTTAAAAAAACTTTGCAAAATTTCTTTTCTAATATTTTTTTTCTTTGTTAATTTAAGGTTGGCTTTTTTCTTCCTCCTCTTTTATACTTTTATTATTATATTTATTTATTCAAATATTTTTTCATATAGGTAGGTCTATATGACAAAAATATCAAGTAAATAGATGGCTTCCAAATAAAGGTAAATCATGATTTCAACTGATGTAAAACTATTCGTGTTTTATTTTTGGAAGGAAATAGTGTAAAAACAAAATTTATTGTAAAAAAAGTGGTGTGTGTACTTATGTACACGCGTTAGAAGTTATACTTCTTTGGAGTATGAAAAAAAAATTAAAATAATAAAAATGCTTTAATGATCGAAGATAAATATTAAATCAAACAACAATCAAAAAGGTTTCAAAGATTTTATTAAAGTAGCAAGTGACTAGTTCTTTTTCTTTCGATATTAGCTCTTTGTTCATGATTCTTTTGGTCTTCGATCCTGATTCTTTCGGTCTTCCATTCGTTCTTTTTATTTTATTTTCAAACAAAGAGCGCCAGAGAGCGGTGGTGTTCTTTCTATTTTATTTTTTAAACAAAATACATTTTGGTCCCTTTAGATAAAAAAATATTATTAAATTATTAATTAATAAATTTAATTAATAATTTAATTTTTGGATTTCAAAATAACAACACGTTTTGTCAAATATAACTTCATCATATCGTTTTCACAAATTCTGGGGCTATCTTCATCGTGTCGTTTTTATTAAACAAATTCTGGGGCTAACTTCATCATGTCGTTTTCACAAATTCACTCTCATCAATCTTATCAAAACGCGCCAAAAGAAGTATAACTTCAAAAATCTGTTGTGACTGGTCGCACAGCACACAACTTTTTCTTATTCTTGGTAAAAAGAAAGTTGTATTCTGTGCTTGTTACACCAGATTTTTTGTGTCCACATATATTTATTTTCCGCCGATACTAATAATTCAAGATGTTTAAAAATATTTCTCTTTTTCCCTTTATTTAATACAATTATACAATTGTCGACGTTTCAGTCTATATTTCCGGCCTTCATCAGGGCAAAAGTTATGTTTGCTTCGACCTTGGCAGCATCTGACATAATGTTGGTTTCGAACATTCGTCAGAAAGCATGACTTCTGGTTCAAGAGTCCTGAACGAATGTTCGCACCTATCTCCAAGCCTATATTAGAGGTTGCCAAGAATATTCAAAAAGTTTTAAATATGCAATTTTATCCAATATACACCAAATATGCAAAAATATGCAATATAAAATTTGAACCATAACGCCAAGGGGGCATGTCATGATTCGGATGGAAAATTGGTTTTCCAGGACGTACATGTTAGAAAATGGAATATGCAAATGCATGGGAATCTGGGCTTTAGTTATAACCTTCTTATTTTCTTATTCTAATTTATTTAAAATAAATACAATAAGAAAAGAAAGAGGGAACCAAAAAATGCAAGGTTTAATTTTCAATTGTTCGGAAACACCTCTGGAACAATGAATTGAGTCTTTAGATTGTCATTTGGGTTGCCTATCTTTCATTTCATCAAATAAATTCTATCAATACAATTTGTGCTAAATTTGACTTATACTCTTTTTTTCATCTTTGCATTCTTTAAAAGATGTCATCTTAGCCCAAACTAATGACGCAACCAGGGTGGCTTAAATTCAAATAAAAAAAAAAATACATAGTTAAATAGTTATTATTATAAAACGGATTCGTTTTATTTATAAAGTGTGAAAAGCATCCAAATATATTATATTAGGTGCTATTTATTTAAATAGCGTCAAGTAAGTATTCAAGTGGATAGATATTAAATTTGACATGACATTTCCATTAAATAGAATACGCGGGAAGCATATTAGGGCTCTAGAAACTTATTATTTACTCAACTTACGTATTAATACATAAGGATGATAATTTAGAAAAAAAGGCATGTCACTCACAATCAGATATTTATAAAAAGTTAATATTTAGAAAAAAATCTGGTGTGACTGGCACACAACACACAACTTTCTCTTACCCTTCGGTAAGAGAAAGTTGTGCACCATGCTGGTCACACCAGATTTTTTGTGTCGAGATATATTTAGTTGCTCTAAGCACTTAAGTTCCAAACTTGACCACCCGATTCATAGATGGCGTTGAGCTACGAATGCTTTCACATCAGTAAAGTGTACTTCAAACGATTTCCACAAAAAATTTCACTGATATACTTTTTAAAAAGCAACTGAAAAATAGTTCATTTTTGAATTTTAATCAAAATCGTTGGAGCGAATTTTGATAAAATGGAAAAAAAAACTGAAAAAGTACATCAGTAAAGTACTAGTACTTTTTGGCCGATTTTGTTCAAAAGCTTATTTTCACGCCTCAGGTGGGGTGCCAAACCTAAATATAAAATAAACAGGAACAGGTAGATGAAGGCAGACAGCAAAGAACAAAAACTTTATTTAAATATCGTCGACGTTTCGGGAACGCGTCGCTCCCATCTTCAGGACGATAAATTGTTAATGTTGTTTAGATTGATACATGTAGGTCATACAAAATTGCAACACAAATCTGCATATATCATTAAATGTATGTTTAATTGTCAGTCTTTTACTCTTGGTCAGTGCTGATGTTTCGGGCCCATTCAACAATAAATTAAGCCCAGGCACCTACTACGATTCTCATAGACAATTAAACATACATTTAATGGTATATGCAGATTTGTGTTTCAATTTTGTATGACCTACATGTATCAATCTAAACAACATTAACAATTTATCGTCCTGAAGATGGGAGCGACGCGTTCCCGAAACGTCGATGATATTTAAATAAAGTTTTTGTTCTTTGCTGGCTGCCTTCATCTACCTGTTCCTGTTGATTATCACTCAGCCATTAATTTCTTTTCAAACTAAATATAAAATTTCAACCTCGTACTCCTATTTTTTTTCTATGAAGTACAAGAGTAAAGTGTAGGGAGAGAGGGGGAATGGCGCTCACTTAAGGAAAACATGGTGTATCTTTTAAATCATTTATTATAAATTCAAATTAAGATGGGTAATAAAGTCTTTAATTATCGAGTAATCAACAATTTAACACCAAAAGCATATATCTTTGACCTACTAGTAGTAGTGAACCAATATTAAAAAAACATGTTTGAGCGGCATTGCCCCTGGCTTTGGGTAATGCCGCTCAGGGCATGGGGTAATAACGCTCAAACATGTTTTTTGGAATATAACATGTAAGATACATTTTAATTAAAGAAATATTTATGAGATCAATCTTATACAATAAAAGTAAAGTCTACAATCACAAATTAGCATCAATTATTCCCATTTGGACGTAAGATTAGCCTTTTTCAATATAACAAATAGAGTAAAGTCTCGATGTGAAATCAACTTCAATTATTATAATTATAATATAAACTAATTACTATTATTAGAGGTAACACAAATTAGAAATAGAAATATTTTATTTTTGGACACTTAAATCACAGATATATCCATCTGGCGAATCCCACACTGAACACATAGCATGAGCCCACATTCCACAGAAGGCGCAGCAATACCACAACTCGTTATTTTTTTCCAATTTCTTCGCAAATAATACTTTTGTTATAATTTACATCATCCACATTCAATTCATCATCACTGTCATCGACACAAAACTGCTCTTCATCTTCACAGTCTGAAAAACTTTCTAAGGGGTAATGGCGCTCAGATGAGCGGTATTACCCCAAACGGTAGTTTTATAATTAATTTGAAATAAAAAAAAAAATCATTTGCAATTGTTGAAAATTGATTACATTATCACAGAATAGAATAGTTTTATTGTCAGAAAAGTAAAATTAAAAATTTAATAAGCATTAAAATTTTGGACTTATCGACAAAAAACACGACACCGAAAATTAGATCAGTGCGGCCACAAACGAAGAAACTCACTTCACGGTCACATGACGCAAGCTGACTGTCCTTTTGCATTGTTGCCTGTTAGAGACCCCCTCCCCTTGCATTTCACGCTCCGTGGCGATTTGCTAAGTTTTATTTTGACAGAGTTACAGGGGTGAGCGCCATTACCCCTCTCTCCCCTACTTAAAACACTTCAAGAACAAAATGAGAATATACATTTTAAAGAGCATGTTAAAAATAATTAATTTATAAAATTTAAACAAAATCGTTGGAGCAAATTTTGAGAAAGTAAAAAAAAACTGAAAAAGTACATCAGTAAAGTACTAGTAATCTTTGGCCGATTTTGATTAAAAGCTTATTTTTCCGGTCCCGGGGGGTGTTTATCTTAAATATAAAATTTCAGCCTCATAGCTCTTTTAGTTTCTGAGATATTTTGTTCACAGTTAGACAGACCATGTCGCGAAAACCACTTTTTTGGATTCAGGGGATCTCAAAACGTGAAGATCCATCAAAATTTCGACATCGAATTTTTGACATGAATCCAATACTTTCTCTATATATTACCATATATATAGAGGTATATAGATCTATACATATAGGCCTATAATCGACTTTTTTTATGTGTACACAATATAATTTAGATCAATACAAATTACGTTCGCCTACACACTATACTGACAATTTCAAGTGAACTTTGATGTTAGCAAAAGAGAGAGAGAGAGAGAGAAGAGAAAATAAATTAACAAGTCTCTCAATATAGATTGGTGAGGGGGAGGTTCAGAGTTCAACCGATCATCATTAATTGCGCAAATGATGTTGTTGTTGTTGCTGCTGCAATTGGAGACCTAAAAAGGGTTACAAACAACAAAATAGCCGAGTGCATGCTGCAGTGTGATCTCTCTCGAATGCCACTCAATGAACACGATAACGCCATTTTATGGCGGTGAGGGGAAATGACGGATTTTATTTATTTATTTTTTTTAATACTTGCGGATGCTGATAAAAAAAGGCCAATAAATGGTTACAGTGGTAGTTACTATCCGTTAGCCGGAGAGCATCAATTTCCCATTAACACTCAAGTGTCTATTTTATGTAATTTAATCAGATTTTTGATTGAAGTGAATGAGAAAAGAGAGAAGGGTTTAAAATATCTCGATTGGGGATGGAATGTTTACGTCACTGAGTAGATAAACAAAAGGAAATGAGGAATCAGACAGGTAATGAGTCTCTACTAACTGTTAAAGCATATTTGAATGTTGGTTTGTATTTTGATTAGTGTGGACGATTCAAGGGTCGCAGCTTAACGTTAAAAATCTGGTGTGACTGGCGCACAGCACACAACTTTCTCTTACCTTCGGTAATCGAAAGTTGTGTACTGTGCTTGTCACACCAGATTTTTTGTGTCGACATGTATTTAGTTCCCGGCAGTAGGGAATATTTGAATTCAGATGTAAAATTTATAAGTATGGGAAAATATTTATATTTTGTTACCATGGCAACCATTTCTCCTATCTTTCCTATGAAGCACAAGAGTAAAGTGTGCTTCAAACAATTTTGAGGGCAAAACGAGAATATACATTTGAAAGAGCATCTAAAAAATAATTGATTTTTGAATTTTAATCAAAATCGTTAGAGCGAATTTTGAGAAAATTGAAAAAAACTGAAAAAGTACATCAGTAAAGTACTAGTAGTCTTTGGCCGATTTTGATTAAAAGCTTATTTTTCCGGTCCCGGGGGGTGTTTAACTTAAATATAAAATTTCAGCCTCATAGCTCAATTCCTTCATGCTTAAAATTGAACACAGACACACACACACACAGAGACAGACCATGTCGCGAAAACCACTTTTTTGGATTCAGGGGACCTCAAAACGTGAAGATCCATCAAAATCTCGACATCGAATTTTTGACATGAATCCAATACTTTCTCTCTATATATATATTACATATATACATAGGTAAGAGAAAGTAAAAAACACGGAAATAATTCGACTATCATTCTTTATCTTGGGATTGATAAAAATACATTTTTACCTCACACCAATTAATCCAACATTGAACGATTGAGAAATTGAAGCTTTTATCAATATAGTCAATATTAATTTACAAAATTACCAATAAATTTAAATAAATATGGATTGGGTCTAAATGGCCATTGAAGCCGAAAAATACCTTAAATAAAAAAATTTAACAAAATCAAAGTTTATAGTCGACTTCTTCATCTGAGAATTTTGGTCCGCCATATTGAAAAACATCACTCTATTTAGACATTTTTTAATTTTTTCTAAACTTCAATCTTATTCTTCCCATCAAAATGCTAGACTATTTATAGTGAGGACAACAAAGCAGCCAAAGCAAAATAAAGAAAATATTTTTTTTTTTTTTTTGCTTTATTGAACTACACTGTTGACGTTTCGGCCGATTCTTCCGGTCTTCATCAGGACAGGTGGAGAATCGGCCAATATTTTCTTTATTTTGCTTTGGCTGCCTTGATCTCCTCACTATAAATTATATATTCAATCACTACTCCTTGCTAGAATATTAATAAAATAATAATTAATAAATAGTTATAATTTGAGGATAGGCTATACAAGATCATACATTCAAATCATTTGGAAGTTTACTTGTACTGGAGTTGTTATTAATAAATTAGAAATAAAAATATTTTAGTTTATTCTATTTCACAGGTCCATGTCGCGATTATATAGCACTAATAAACTGTTTTAATATTGAACTAGGCACTTTTGGAAAAGTTTTTTGTAATTAGCAAGTTTTGGAATTGGACCTTTTGCAATTAGCGAGTTTCGACACTGTAAATGCAAATGGTCAGTATTAATCAACATGGCAAAACAAAATAGAAAATTCCATAGGTTAGTCAACAATAATCATTATTAAAAAGGAATTTCAAATACTCCTTGCTAGAAAGATAGGTCTGCACTATACAAATGTCTCCCACTTTACCAAAATTTACAATTTTGTGAAGCTTGTTGCTAGGGTTGCTATTATTCATTGCAATTAGCAAGCTTTGGAAATGACTTCATGAAACTCGCCATCTTTATGTTAGCAAGCAAGTAGTTTTGGAACAGTATTTGTTTGTTTGCAACAAGACAGTTTTGGAAATAGAATGAAATGCATATAGGCCCGGTTTGAATTTGTACTCGATTTAAAGTATTTGTTTTAAATAGAATTTATCAACTTTTTTCACTGGAAAACTATTTTCAAATGTGTATTTCAGTTGTATGAACAACGTGCGTTTTTGTCAATTACACACTTTTGGAAATGGATGACTCAAATCATGAAGGACATGCAAACTAATTTTATTTAAAGGAATTCAGAATTTTCGGGTCAGTCGAATGTTGAGTAAGGGTCCAAACAGTGATCTGAGAGGATACACTAGCGGACTCAGAGGGGTCTCCCTGGGAAGAAAAAAATATTAATATTATGATTTTAATCATAAAAAAGTTCTTTTTTTGATTTGATCCGAAATTAAAATATTATAAATTACCCTTCCCTCCTTGAATCCGCCACTACATTTCCTACTCCAAAAATTTAGGCCCCGCCCCATAAAAAAATTCTGGGACCACTACTGCGAACTGTTTATTAATTGCATTTGGAAAGATTTTTCCTCCTATATAAGTTCTTCTTTCTCTAAAAACGAAGTTGATATGATTCTATTTAGAAAGAATCAGCATTCTTTTAGAATAGACTATTAATGACGAGTGAATGACCTGATGATGGCGCGAATTAAGAATTAAAACGCTTTTTTTTTTTTTTTTTTAAACACTCACACTTTTTTCTCATTCACACTCATATTCACACAGTCTTTTCGGCAACTCAGGCCATTTAAGACTTTAGACGATAACCGTTGTAATTAATTAATTAGGAACCGACCGAATATTCGGTTTCGGTTACGGTTTCGGCCAGTTTCGGCCAAAAATCATGGTTTCGGCCGTAGTTTCGGTTTCGGCCAAAAAGTAGCCGAAACTTTCGGCCGGCCGAAACTTGAGTCTTAAAAAAAAAAGGTCAAATGATTTGCACTTGAAGGAGAAAAAAATTTTTGTCTCCCTAAAAAAAGGTAAAATGATTTTCATGGAGGGAAAAAAATTTCAAAAAAAAAAAATATAAATTTTTTTATAGGAAATACAAGTTTCGGTTTCGGTTACGGTTTCGGCCGAAACTAAGGTTGAGCCGAATATTCGGTTTCGGTTTCGGCTGAAAATCTTGTTTCGGTCGGACCCTATAATTAATATATATATTGGGGGTTCAGGCATTTCTATTTAAGCCATCTGGTATCCAAATGGCTTAAATAAAATCATCGGACTAAAACGCTCTTAAATGAATAAGTTAAATTGATCTGATTTCCTGCTTTTTTTTTTTCTCTTCCTCTAAAAGAGTTTTTATTTAGATTATAAAACAAAAATTCCGAATTCCAAATAGGCGAGGTTTGTCACCAATGACCACCCTTATTTATTTATTCAATACTTTTATTATTTCATTAAATGAGGGTTATCCAAATCTCCAAAATAAGACAAAACGTAAAATTTTTTATCTCAAGTTGATATCTAGGTCACGATCATAAAAAATAAATAAATAACAAATTGCCTTTTTACTCTTTTGTTTTTTAAATGATTAGATAACCAAAAAAAAAAAAAAAATAAATAAATAAATAAAACATTTTATCTACGATGGTATTTGTATATAAAGCTCCGAAAAAATTTTATCACTTCTTGTCCTCACACACACACTCATCAGGCTATTATTATTATTAAACGCATTTTCAAATTCGTTCATTGTGTGTGTGATGGCATAATATCCCCCACCCCTCCCCTCCCCTTCTATTGTATGATATGTGGCGGCTAAGCAGACAGACATGAGCCATGACATGTCACGCATGGTTTGATGGTCAAAAGCTGTCCTCTGTATGGACATCGTTAATAGACCAGACAATAGTCTCATATTTATGAGCCACGATTAAAATAATTATCATTTGGAAAGGGAAGGGAGAGACGCATCCGAAAATGGATGTTTAGTACCTGCTCTCTCTCTCTCTCTCTCTCACCATATGACTTTAATTGGACCATTATAATCCATGCAAATTAATTTGTTTAATTAATGGCCATATATTCTCAGATCGTATTTATTATATAAGAAGAGTTTGGAATTAATATTAAAAAAAAAAAACATTTATATGATAAATTGAGGCTAATTTTTTAATAGAATTATTTGGGTAGAGAAAGAAGAACGTAAAAAAAATAGTGCTGAGGACTAAATTCCTTTTCTATTGATAGTAAGGGGAGTGGAAAGTAAAAGAAGACATAATTATGCGCAGCCTATATAATTATAGCCTATCTCTCTCTCTCTCTCTCTCTCTCAGCCCTGACACGTTGTGGTTACTCTTAAGGGGGAACGGGAGCGAAGTGGTTACGCATGTTTTCCCCGAAAAGATGGCGGAGTGTGTCATAAAAAGTATGCCCAAAATATCAAGTAATTCAAAAATTTGCCAATAGATGTCAGAATGGTAGTTAATAATATTTAATGCATTTGGTTGATTTTCATTGATCTTTTAACAATAAATACTTTATAAATGTTATTACATGTTATGTATCTTTTATAAAAGCATACAAATTTATAAATATAGGCCAGATATAGGCTAATACTATATCCTCTGTTAGACTAGCCTGCCATCTATTGCAAGAACGCTGAACTAATTTGACAGTTGATTTTTAAATAAATCATCTAAGCTCATTTTAAAAATGTCTTAATTAATATATGATTAATAATAACAATAAATTCATTTTTAAATTTAAAAAAAAATTACAGATTATTGGGACAGATTGTTTTTTTGTATTTGCTTGATAACAAAAAATTAATTTCCTTAATTTTTTAATAAGTCATTAAAAAAATTATAGCTCGATGTCCGAATAATCTCTTATGAATTTAATTCATTTAAAAAAATTGAAAAATTCCTTATAATAGTCCAGTTTTTTTTCAAGTCCGTTTAGACATCTCTC
>JAKCPI010019872.1:0-39066 GCA_023213315.1 Euborellia annulipes | reverse complement strand
AGTATATGAGAAAAAAAGTGTGAGTGTTAAAAAAAAAGAGAAGCTGAAGAATTGGTCTTTTTAATTGGCGAGCGGAAGTTAACAAAATACTAAGATGATGTTTTTCCCAGGGTTGCCAATTAAAATGCTTCATCTTTTTCTACCATTTAGACCTGTCCATATTTTTCTATATTTTTCAATAAACACTAAATATGAATTATCCAGAATATTATAAGAGTCAAAGGACAATTTCATATTGAAAATTCTATTTTAGTTCCTAGTGAAATTCGCCATTTAATTAACGATATTTTGATTTGATAGCAAAATTAAATTGGCAAACATGAAATTAGCAGCATGCTAATTTCGTTGTCACGGCATGGGCCCCGTGTCTGTGTGTTTATTTCATTTATATCAAACAAGCAAGTCGAACTCAAAGTATGATGTTTTGAGAGTGCATAGAGTGAATAATATAACTATTGGAAGTAATTAACTAACAACAAAAAAAGTGCACGATACGACAGGAACTAAGTGTGAATTTATAAACAAGAAGTGTTTGTTTTCAACAATTAAAGGAGGTTAGCTTAATTTTATTTGCTTTTTACTTATTTTCTAACTATTTTTAATATTTTTGATAATTTGATTGGTGCCACTGTATATACAAGTTATTTTAAAATTATCAGGTTGGTATTTCATTTTCTTTATCCAGCTACATTATAAATGTAAAAAATAAACAAAAAAAAATTATATTTTTTCTTTGACAGTTGCATTTATAAGCCTTTTTCAGTATAAATAAAATTATAGTGTTTGCAAAATAAAATTTTAGAGTTTGAGGTTAATAATTGCCAGACCAGATTCCACTTTTCGGGCCATATACCTATATTCTAAAATTAATTTAGTTTCTTATCTGAAACAAAACAAAAAAAATAATAAAAGCAAACTGAATTTAATTATCTGATATTAATTAATTAAAGAAAATCATAAATGCACTCACAAATGAAATGACAGTTGTAGGTTAAGTTACCATATTTAATTTTTGAATTTCATTTTTTAATTATTTTATTAACATTTTGATAATATTATTCACTAAATAAAAAGAAAACAACATCGTCAATGCTCTAAAACACAAAAAATATGAAATAAATGCTTTTAACCTGTTTTTTTTTTAATAGGCAGTTGGTTTTTTACAGTTATTTACGACGACCTAGTAGTTATTTACAATATAATAATTTACTCGTCTGTAAATAACTTACCAACTCTGACGTCTAGGATCTCTCTCTCTCTGATATCTTATCAACATCTCTTCTTTCTATGGCAGAGTTATAAACCCATCACTTTTTATTTTTTAAATCTTCTTATAAATCTTCTTTTAAATCTTCTTATATTGTTCCCACCTTTGGCGAGGGGCGTCGAAAGACGCTCTCTCCTCCTTGGAAGCCATACAGAGGCGTGCAATTAGACTGATAGGTGATTCTACCCTTACTGCATCCCTACAGTCGCTAGATCATAGAAGAAGAGTATCTTCACTATCTCTCTTCTACAGGTATTACCATGGTCAATGATCTGCCGAATTAAAATCAATTATCTCACCCAATGCAACATATTCACGGAACACAAGAGAGGCATCTTCCCAGCATCCCTATGCTGTTCAGATCACGACTAACAGAACAAATCAATTTCATTCTTCCTTTGTCCCCATGACCTCCCGTGATTGGAACAAGCTCCCTGCGTCTATCTTCCCCAAAACCTACAAACTTCAGACTTTCAAGTCCAACCTCAACAGGCATCTTCTCAGTTCCCGCAGTTGAGTTTCCCCTTTATGCTTCTCCTTTTGTTTTTATTTTCTTCCTGGCTGCATGTGACTATTGGTCATTATAGGTCTTCGGACCTTATGCACCCATTACAAAAAAAAAAAAAAAAAAAATATAAATGTTACAAAAAAAGAGCATCTTAGTATTTCAATGCGATTTGATATTGTTTGTTATTTTCTAAAGTTTTTAAATTGGAAATTTAATCTCGGATGGGTGGCCACAAGTGAATGTTTATCTCTCTCTCTCACTATTTTTAAACAAGAGCTAAGATTATTATCTGTACACATATGTGAGGTAATCTCGCAGTTATATTTAACTATACTAACAAAGAAATTACAATAAGAGTTAATATATATTCTTTGTTTAGTTCAAATAATATATTCTCTACATCTTGTTTTTTTTTTGTCTTTTTGATATTTGAGTCAATAAATTGCTTGACGGAATGAAACAATTACGTATTTGTAGGTGTTCGGTTGGTTGTCTATCAAATTGCAACAGGCGCCGGCGTCTCACATCCAAAATTATTTTTATTTTCATTTATAACCTTTAGGTTAATTATTCAAGGCATCCTCCATTTTGGCAAATGTCAGCTCGAGTTTGTTTCTTAAGGTTAATTTTATCCCTAATTAAAGAAAATTATTTATCAATTAAATGAATAATTATAAACTTAATCGAAATTTATGTTGTTTTCCTATCGAGCTTTTTTTCAGGCCTCTGAGACACCTCAAAAGTTAATTAACCTGTTTAATTATTGTTAAAATGGATGAAGGATATTTTATTATCGGGAAAAAAGAGCAATGTAGTTAAGAACATATTAATAAAACTAATTATCCAAACGAAGTAATTTTACCATACGTGATTATAAATATTAATAGAGGGAGAAATTTATTATTCAATTTTAATTTAAAATTTGAAAATTCTATTATAGATCCATTAAAGGATGAAGAGGATTTAAGAATTTCTTCTCTTCTCAAATTGATTTTTCTTTTTACTCAAATGAAAGAAAAAAGAAAAAAAAGGCTTCCAATCTGACCTCGCATTGTCAATTATAGCTGAGCTTCTTCCCTACTAACTTGTAATGAAAACAAAATTCCCATCAAAATCCGTCTGCTTGTTCTCGAAATCTTTAATTACACAACTTGTTAGGTTTTCTAATCAAGATAATTACAGGGAAACATTTTCTGAAAAAAGGGGGATGTAGATTATATATAAATATATATATTTAGAGTCTAATAACCTTTTTCTTTTTATATTGGTCTATTTTGGTTATTAACATTATCTTTGTTATTTTTCCTTAAATATATTTTAATAAATTTGAGAAGTCACAAAGAGTAGGTTATCGAATTTCAGTACAAAAAAGAATTTTCTTCATTACCCGAAATAGCGAGCATCGCAAGGTCATTCTGATTATAAGCATTCTTATAATTAAAGAGAGCCGTTTGCAAATCAAAAGGTCAAATGATACAGAGTAGATATTTCTTTTTTCCACTACTATATTTAATTAATTTATCATCTATAGGCCAAAAATTAAACAGGAAATAAAAAATTCCACGATATGTAGGTTTTTAGCATTTTTCAAAGAGTTTTAATAAACGAGTCAACAAAATATCAGACAAATTCATCTTAAATAGGATTTAATTGACGAAAATTGTATATTTTTCTTATTGCAAATGTTTTCTAAATTGAAAACAAAATGATTAAATTTCAATAACAAATTTATTAATGTGATCCCTATTACGTCATGGGGGTAATATGCGCAGCTTCACTTGCTACGATCCTGCCTCTTCTATATTTCAACCCAAAAAAAAAAACTCTAATGGAAGAGGCGAGTAAATGCTATGCCTTCATTTGTTTATCATCATAAATCCCCAACAATTGGAAAAAAAATGTAAACAAATGTGAAGATAGTAATGGAGAGTAACAACCAGCAGAATATTTAAATTTATAAACAAGAGGGAGAATATATTTGATTTTTAAAAAAATAAATACAAATGAAGTAGGTTTCACATTTGATTAATTATAAAAAAAAAGGGATGTAAACAAATGTGAAGATAGTAACACAGTCTCTCTCTGTTTAATAAAGATGGCCGAGCCAGCCTCTAATCAAGTCGTTTGCAAAAACAAAAAGACATTTTCTTAATCTCTCTTTAGAGAGATCTCTTCTTAAAAAAAAAAGGATCAGCAGCCAAGTTGAGAGCGACAGACAACGCATAACAATGAATGTTTTTTTTTTTTTTTTAATAAAAAGTTAATCCAACTAACCAACAAATGACGCAAAAGGAGGAGAAAAACAAAAATTAAATTCATTCTTTAATATAAAAGATACAATCGTCTCTCAACACTTTTATTCACCCTCTCTGTCTAGACGATGTCAATTTAATTAGATAGATGATAATTTTTAGTATGCTATTAATTAATTTGTTTCTATTTTGAACAACGCCATCGATAAGCAAACAGCATTTTAAAAACAATTAAGTTTTTTTTTTTTTTTTTACAAATCTAGCTTAATCTGGATTAGCCTATCAATAAATATGACAACAAATACAATTTCTACTTGAAGGAAAAGAGCTATGAGATTGAAATTTTATATTTAAATTTGGCACTCCCCTGAGACGTGACGCGAAGCTTTTGAACAAAATCGGCCAAAGAGTAATAATACTTTACTGATGCACTTTTTCAGTTTTTTATCGATTTTCTCAAAAATCGCTCGAACAATTTTGATTAAAATTCAAAAATCAATTATTTTTTAGATGCTTTTTAAAATGTATATTCTCATTTTGTCCTCAAAATTGTTTGAAGCACACTTTACTCTTGTGCTTCATAGGAGAAATGGTTGCCATGGTAACAAAATATAAATATTTTTCTATATTGAATTCTGAGTAAACAAAATATATGAAAATCTGGTGTGACAAGCACAGAACACAACTTTCGATTACCGAAGGTGCGACCAGTTACACCAGATTTTTTTTTAATTTCGTTCCCACGCTGCATTAGCTGCTGTTGTTGTTGTTGTTGTTGTTAGAGATTATTATCTCATAATCATAATCGTAACTTTGGTTTAAAAATAGAACATAGAATGGAGGGGGGGGGGGAGGGGGAGGAGAGGGGAGGGGGTTAAGGTCAATTATTTTTATTTTTTATCCGAATAAGTAAGCAAACGCCATTTTTTTTGAATAAACATGGAAGCATAGAAGCATAAGTTATTTTTCCTAATTCAAATGAATATTCTTTTGTTTAGCTTCATACAAAAACATTTCACTTTGATTAATATCAAAAGTGAAAGGGTGCGAGTTTATATTCATAGGGCATTAACTCCTTCTAATGACATCAAGAGAGAAACATAAAGCGGATCCAACGAACAAAACGTTTTATTTAAATATAATATAAATAATAAATATTTAGTGACTATAAATTAGATATAGGAGACGAAAGCAGCCAGGGAATTAAAATAAATAAAAGTCTTTTAATAGGCGACGTTTCGGTCGCAAATCACGATCTTCCTCAGGACGATTAATTGTTAGAATACAAGATTATACAATTGTAAGAAGCCCTAAGCGAAAATAAATATTGTATAATTAAAGAGTTCCGGGTTGACCGAGCCGAAGCTCCGTGGTTTTTTTTTTATTTTTTTTATTTTTTTTGGAAACGAAGTTCTTTAACGCGGCTTACGCACGATGAATTGGGAGAAAATGTAACGTAACAAAAACGCGTTCCTAACAAAAATGCGTTCCTAGCGGCGGAGAAAAACGAGATTAGGCGAAGTCTTGGCGAGGCATCAGTAAAGTACTAGTACTCGAGGGGGCGCAATTTGATTTGTATAAAAGAAATAAGAAAATACAGTATTTAAAATTTGAAAGAAATCGTTAAAGGGAATTTCGAGAAAATTAGAAAAAAAGTACACCAGTAAAGTACTAGTACCCGAATTTTCTCAAACAAGAGACCTAGTACAATTGCATATTTGGACCGCAAATAGTATATATTTAAAATTTGAAAAAAAAAAAAAATTTCGTTAGAGTCGTTTTCGAGAACTGATATGCTTACATATACCAAGTTAAACAAACGTACATTGCTCGTTTAATAATATAAGATAAATTAATACTGTTAATCTTGTATTCTAACAATTAATTGTCCTGAGGAAGGTCGTGATTTCCGACCGAAACGCCGACGATTGATTAATTCAATAAAAGACTATTATTTATTTTTATTCCCTGGCTGCTACGTCTCCTACATCCAATTTTTCTACAAATTAATCCCGTGGCAGAGAGGCAGGGGGCGTGGGTTCGGGCCCCAGGCAATCCGATCAATCATTTGGACACCAAATCGTGTAGATAAATGTGCCTGGATAACTTATATCGTAATTCTCCTTTAAAGTCTAAATGGCCTCAGATGCCGAAAATTCTTTTAAAAAAAAAAAAAACATCAGATAGGCTTTTAATAAAGGCAGAGGAAAAAAAAAAACTCTGAATTTAAACTTATAAAAACGATTATAAAAAAAGAAAAAAGTAAATTGTTGCTTAGAGGTTAGAGTTACCTTCAAATTTCTTCTATATTTAAGCTCAAATTGGAACACTTTTTTAACTAATAAAATGCCGAACTAAGGTTGCTTCACTTTTAGTCAACTAACACATTTATCTGACAGATAGCAAATCATTGATATAGTAAACAAGAAAGACTCGAGTTAAAAAAATAATAATGTGTTTTTCACATATAATTTTGTGAACTTAGCAGCGTAATATAATTTAGAAAAATCTGGTGTGACTGGCGCACAGCACACTAACTTCTCTTACCTTCGGTAATCGAAAGTTGTGTACTGTGCTTGTCACACCAGATTTTTTGTGTCGACATATATTTAGTTCCCGACAGTACGGAACATTGGAATTCAGATGTAAAATTTATAAGTATGGAAAATATTTATATTTTGTTACCATGGCAACCATTTCTACTATCTTTCCTATGAAATACAAGAGTAAAGTGGTCTTCAGAAGATTTCAACGGCAAAATGAGAATATACATTTTAAAGAGCATCTAAAAAATAATTGATTTTTGAATTAAAAAAAAAAATCGTTGGAGCAAATTTTGAGAAAATCGAAAAAAACTGAAAAAGTACATCAGTAAAGTACTAGTAATCTTTGGCCGATTTTGATTAAAAGCTTATTTTTCCGGTTCCGGGGGTGTTTATCTTAAATATAAAATTTCAGCCTCATAGCTCAATTCCTTCATGCTTAAAATTGAACACACACCCACACACACACACACACACACACCCACACACACACAGACAGACCATGTCGCGAAAACCACTTTTTGGATTCAGGGGACCTCAAAACGTGAAGATCCATCAAAATCTCGACATCGAATTTTTGACATGAATCCAATACTTTCTCTCTATATATATATTACATATATACATAGGTAAGAAAGTAATCTCTCTATATATATATTACATATATACATAGGTAAGAGAAAGTAAAAATTATTCAAATTAAAACTAATTAATTTTTTAACAATATATAAACAAGGTTTGTGTTGCTAATTTCACCCCCTTTAGGTCTTAACTATGTTAACTACGATCTGAGCTCATTCGAGCTATGATTTGCTTTGTGAAAAGACTAAAGTCAAATCCAAGGGAGAGCTAATTAAAAGTGAAGCAACAAGTATAAAGGAGAAAAGAGGGCAATTTGCCCTTTTTCTGTCAATCACTAGCAACTACATTAAGGGTGTAGAAGACAGACAGACATCTAGCGATAACCCAACACACGCACCTGTCATTAATTGCCAAAAATCTTTTCATTTGACCTTCTCAAGAAAATGAAATAACAAAAAATAAGAGGAATGAAAAATTAAAAGTATTTCGTTGCAATAAATAATCAATAATTTCATTTAAAAATAGCATCCAAACGTCACAAGAATAAACACAAGACAAAATTAAATTTTTTTTTAGAGAAGTTAGAGATTAAATGTCCATTTAATTTATTAATTAAAAAAAAAAAATTGGATTTTATATTTAGCATCAAGTTGCCAGCCCTGTTTGAAAATTTTAATTTATTTTTTGTGTATTCTTTTTTGACATATAAACTCTTTGATATTCAAATTTATAAAATTTGAATAAAAAGACATTTTCAGGTTATGTGATATAAAAAGACAAGCGGATTTTTCTTGAACTAATTCAATAATCGAACGAATGTTTGCTAATTAGAGGAAATAGCGGAAATCTATTTAGAGGATTTAAATGCAATTTTACTCTAAATTATAGTCAGCAATTAATTTGGCCATTCCCAAAAGACTAGAATGACGTAACAATTCAATCCTCCTCCTCTATAGAGCTTTGAATATTATACAAGAATATCAAAAATGACGTCTCTTACTGGTTAAAAAACTGTGGTCTGATATCATCCCATTTGGTATCCAAATGGCTTAAATAAAATCATCGGACTGCCTGGGATCCGAACCCTCGACCCTTGAGATTCAAGGCAGACGCGCTACCAATTACGACAAGCCCGAGGGCTACGAATATCAGTGACGAATGTTTAGAATGTGAATGCGTATTAAAAAATTCTAACAAAGAAATTATCATTTTATATATATTTATATATGATCTACATCTCTTACAATAGTTCCTAGGCAAAGAGGGGTTAACTTTCATCTTTTTCTTTTTAATCTTTAATTAAGAATTAAACAAAGTTAATGAAATTGTACAATTATTATTTTCTTAAATCTTCAAAAAAGAAAATTGCATTCCAGAATGGGTTTTAATTTACTCACAAATGATATCCTTCTAATTTTAATTATAATCGAAGAAAACTTAACTCCTCTAAAGGCGTTGGTTTATTTCATGAAAATAGCTTAAATGGATTATAATTATATAGAGAACAAATCTGAAATATATGATTTTACGCCTTAAAATCGATTTAGTTGAATAAATAAATTAATATAAATATGATTTATTGAAACTTTGTCCGAGTCCCGTTGGAGTGACGTTTTCAAAAGAAAATATCTATATATTCTCTACACTTCTTGGATTTTACTTCAAAGATGTAGTTCGTAGATGTCACAATCGAGTTGTCAAGAAGAGCGAAAATATTCAATAATAAACAAAGGCTTTCTTTGAGAAAAAAATTTTTTGTTCTTAAAGAATAGAGCAAATAAACAAATTCTTTTTTTTTTTTTTTTTTTTTTAATAAAAAAATAACTTAAACTTAGTAAATTTAAAATGAATCAAAAAAATAAAGCGATTTCGCGATAATTACTCCCATTAACAAAGGTTTAAATGGAATGCATTCACCCATCATTGTTATCATTGTTAATTAATTAAATATTATTAATATTATTTTATTTTCCTCTTCGCAATTAAATCCTCCAAAATCTTTATTAATTTAATAGCAATTCCATCAAATAAACCGAAGCAGATAGGCTAATGCATTTAATATGCATCGATGCTAATAAATTTCCATCTATTCACTATCAGGGCAGCCAATTTGGGAAATTTGTATTTTTTTTTTTCTCGTTGAAACTTTTTGATCCATTTGCATTTGACATTAGCTCTTTTACTTTAAAAAAAGACTTGTGAATATTACTTAAGAAAATGAGAAGTTGGATTGAATTGAGAGCGCCTCTTTTGTTTGATTAAACTTGCAAACAAAATTCTTTCTCTCTCTCTCTTTTTAGATAAAATTTATATTTTGTTTGTTGTAACAAATTGATATTTGAGGTCTCCGTTACTCATTAATTATGAGTTTTTTTTTCTCAAAAAGTTCTTTTAACTTTGGTAAACAACAAATAATGGCTGACATTAATTTGCTCGATCGAAGTCAATATTCTAACCTTACTTGCCATTGTCGACAACCGAAATTAAAAAAAATTTCTTTTTCTCGATAATAAACTAGATTTTAAATAATAACTTTAAATTTTAATTATTTTATTATTTTCTCCTTTGTCTTTATTTGATATCGCTCAACAAATGAAAAATTCATATTTTTTTTTTTTTACACCAATTTTCAATAAATTTATGATCTTTTTTTTTTAAGAAAGTTTTTTAAACTTTATTTTCCTCATGAGAAAAGCATGATTTATAATATTGCCTTAGAAAAGAATTTTCTTTCTCAAAACGTCACTCCAACGCTTATGTTTAAAGTTTCAATAAATCTTGTGTTTATATTAATATTTATTTATTCAACTAAATCGATTTTAAGGCGTGTTGCTTTTATTCAAATCATATACTGTATTTCAGATTTGTTCTTCATATTCATTAATTATAAACCATTTTCATAAAAAAAAACCAACGTGTTTATGACAGTTAAGTTTTCTTAATTATACGATAATTATATCGTTTGTGATTAAATTAAAACCCATTCTGGAATGCAATTTTCTTTTTTGAAGATTTAAGAAAATAATAATTGAGCAATTTAATTAATTTAAATTAATTCTTAATAAAACTTTAAAAACAAGTTCTTTGCCTAGAAACTATTGTAAGAGATGTAGATCATATATAAATATATATAAAATAATTTCTTTGTTGGAATTTTTTTTTTAATAACCGCATTCACATTCGTTAACGAGATATAAATTTATAAAGAGTGACCTTTTTTTTCAATATAGGCTTGATTAATAAGAGCCAAGGGACTAAACTATTAATTAGAGAATGTATTTTATTGTTCGGGAAGAGAGCTAGCGGTAAGTTGTGCACTGCTATTTATTTACGTAGAATCAAGAAATATCAAACGCCCGGATGATAGGCAACAACAGATCGTGAGTTGTTCTTTGGTTGCCTAACTTGAAATAATAATAAAAACTCAGCATTTCTCAATTTATGCTAAATTTCATCAAAGCATGAAGAGGCGATGCGGAAAAGAATAATGAGAAATAAAAACAAAAAGATGTTATCTCTTCGGCACAGGTAAAATATAAATATTGTCAGCGAGTCTAGAGAATAAAACGAAGCCTAGCAGACATTTGTACGTACGAGAGCAGCGAGAGGGCTTTCCTATCTTTTATCTCCCCTGAGCTATTTATTATTTTACATAGCAAGAAAGATCTGGTGTGACTGGCCGCACAGCAAATAACTTTTTCTTACCTTTGATAATCGAAAGTTGTGTACTGTACTGTCACACCAGATACAAAAACAAAATTCAAACAATCAAAATGTGTTTCACGAACAATTCTTTTTATTATTTGAATTAAAAGAAAATTGCAAAAAAGAATTGCTAGAAAAACCGTCCGTAATCCGAGAGTATGAAGATTTTAATCTTTTTTTTATTTGCACTGCACTTCACTTGATTAAAAAAAAAAAAAAATCATTTAAAAAAATTAGTTCGCGGTTGTAAAAATGTTAATATCAAAATGAGGGAAAAATTGTCAAATTTGATCATACATCACAAGTTCAAATAAACAATGGCATGTAATATTTACCGCTCGGGGCATTGAAGGTCGCTCGAAGCTCCATGCAGTCGTTGCGCTCAGCTTCTCAGCCTCAAAGTCCAATTGCATTGGCGAGACACACACACACACACACACAAATCTGCAAAAGAGAACATCTTTTAGAATCTAACTCTCTTAACAAAATAAATTTAATTTTCATTTAAAGTATTAGCTGTATCTAAGAAAGTATTAAACAAATGTACTAATATAAATATTAACTAGTTAGACTAGAGCTTTGCTTGAAAAAGATGAAATTTTTTCAAACAAGTCTATTCTCTAAAAACAGACTTTAAAATTTAAAATAAACAAATATATGTTAAAAAGTAATGTAAAAACAACTAGCGTTAAAAAAATGCTATTCAAAATCACTTCCTTGCCTCATTTTGTTTTGTTTTGTATTTTAACATTTTTAGTAAATAGTGTTAAAAATTAATGCCATGTCTAGGGGGTGCGTTTAATATTTTAGCATTAAAATAGCTGAAGGACAAACACCATGTATTTCCCCATAGGGAGGCTATTTTAATGTTGGGGCAGGTAAGTTATCAAAACGACCCATAAACTAAGTGATGTTTTGATCCCGGTAAAGATCATCATCAGGCTACATTTTGGCATTCAATATGCGACTGATAGCAGCATATCTTGAATGTTTCCTTTTGATTTCTCGGTGGCACACACAAACAGCAAGCCCACTCACTCACTCACTGCACGTTACTCAAACTATCAAAGATAGCTGCAAGATCAGAGCGAGTCGTTTTTTGTTGTTTCAATGGAATTTACGATTATTTCTCTTTTTTTTCTCTATTTTCTTTAATTTATGTGAATTTAGATTAAATAAACTCATTTGGAAGTAATTCTTTTTTTTGCTACGGCAAATAACAAATTATTTATTTCCCAAGAAAAAATATCTAATAATTTTTGTCTAAAACCCAGTAGATAACTTTTTTTAATTAGCTAAGAGCCAGGTGCTTCATGTATGGGTTGTTGATTGGCCTATAGTTGGTGTGTACTGCAGAAACCATCTTCCAGGGAAGAAAGGTTTTGTGAAGCTAGCAATTTAATAAAGACACATTATTAAAAATAAAAATTGAAATTAATTTAAATAAATATTATAAATTAAAATAATTAATTAAAAAAAAAAACTATTTTTTTATCTAAAATTTAAAAATTGAAATGCGTTAGTTGAAGCTGAAGTTAGCTTCAGAGTTGCCAACCCTCGAACATAGAACTTGGATATTAGAATATATTCAAATAATCATCTTCAACACCTTGCCAAATATCCTAGAAATATAATCCTGACTGACGTAAAATGAATAATAATAAAAAAATCACACACACTTTCTCTTACCTTCTAATCAAATTTATTCTTCCCCAATTTTATATTACATTTAATTCAATTAAATTTATATATGGGAAAATATTTATATTTTTATCCCTTTCTCCTATCTTTCCTAACACAAAATCTTCACAATTTTACAAAATATACATTTAAATTAAAAATATTATAAATCAATTTAACAATAAAATCGAAAACTAAAATACATCATAATACTTTTTCCTTTAACTTATTTCTTCCTCTTCCCCCCCCCCCCCCCCCCCCCCCCCCCCCCCCTCCCACAACACCGAAAAAAAAAGAGATAGAATGAAGAATGCTTCTGTTATTTTTTATACGTGAAGTTAAGATGCTGGTGCCAGGCTTGTGTTTCTAATATCACCCCTTTGGTAAATCGTACCTAGAACTTTTAGCTGGGGCTAATTTAACAGTGGTCTTGGCTAAAAATTCAACAAAGGCTGGGTTATCCAATTGAAAACAAAATGGCTGCTTCTGATGCAAGCGGCCCTAACCTTTAACATATTGTAAAATATATCATTTTATTGTTAAAAGAAGTTGAATCAAAATAAAAATATCAAATATATCTACTTCTTTTTTAAATAAAATGATGAGATGTCGTATATTTTTACTATAAGAATAAAACTGAAGAGGGTTTCTGCACTAGAAAAATAGCAATTTAACAGAGACTCCACTAACTAACCTAAGAACATCTCGTTGATTTATGAAGAGGTGAGTGTAATTGAGTTTCTTCTAGAGTTTAACCCTTAGAGAGAGAGAGAGGCGAGCATTAATATTAATTCCCTCCCCCCCCCCTCCCCTTTTCTCAATATTTCAATATGATGTTACATAAAGATAAAATACAAATTGATTCTCTCCTTTTTTTCATTCTCCATTTATTTATATAATATAGATTTGAAAAGCTTATTTTTCTGATTTTGTTGGCAGCTTTATGAGGAATTGATGATATTTTTATATCAGGGTTTTTTTTTCTCTCCGTCATTCTTATGTAGGCCGACTCCTTGCTTTCTTTCTTCTATTTGTTTCACCCACTCAACCAACCAGAAATTTTCATTTATTGACATTCACTTCCCGTCATGAGCGGTAACAAGTCTTTCCTTTCTTGTAATCTCGAGAGGGTTCTTTTTAAATATTTACCTAATTTTCCCCCCATTCATCAAAAGTTTGGGCTCAAGTGAAGAACAATTGTAACTACGATTTCATTAATATTGGCAAGTTTTTCAGAGAAAATTCTCCCTCCTTTCTCTTTATTAGTCTAAAAAAGATGGCGGAAAGCCAATATGATCGAGATACATTAAAAAAATATCAAAAATTTTGAAGAAATTAATAATTATATAGAGTTGAAAAAAGAATTAATAATTTTAATGATAATTGTTTATTTATTTATTTTTTTTAATAATGAACGATAAAAGAGCTAACTTTACGTTGTAGTGTTCACAGATTTTTTTTTAGAAAAAAAGATTCGATTTTGCAATTTATTACTATTGGATTGACTACCAATCCAAGGGAAGTAAATAGAACCGGGGTCTAAATGGCCTTCGATGCCAAAAAAGACCTAAAAAAAAAAAAAAAAAACTTCCAGGTCTCTGATTTTGGTAATGATGGTTCTCTTATATTTATAAAAAAAATTCTTCTTTGTTTGTGTTTTGTTTTTAATTATCATCTGAAGTTAGTTCCTTTATTGCTTATTATTAAAAAAAAAAAATAAACAATTATCATTAAAATTATTAATTATTTTTTGAACTCTAATTAATTAATTTCTTTATTTATCTCAATGAGAATAGGTCAGGCGCAAGATTTTGGGCATCTAAATTACAAAGGATTCCGTCAAAATTTTCGTTATTTTTGCATACGAGTAAAGTATCGCGAATTTTGTGTTCTTCCAAAAATTATTTATTTATTCCTGAATATCTATTTTGTCCCCTTCAAAGTAATCCCCACGGGATATCCCATCTCACACATCGTTGCTTGTACGCGAATTTTTGACCAAAAAACAACTAATAACGTCGCAGCCACCGTATTCTCCAGATCTGGCCCCCTGTGACTTTTTCTTGTTCCTGAAACTGAAGAGGCCAATGAAAGGACGACGCTACGCTACGATTGAGGAGATAAAGACGGCATATCGAAAATATCGAAAACACAAAATTCGTGATACTTTTTGAACAGACCTCGTATGCAAAAATAACGAAAATTTTGACGGAATCCTTTGTAATTTTGTTGTCCAAAATCTTGCGCCTGACCTATTCTGATTGAGATAAATAAAGAAATTAATTAAATAGAGTTGAAAAAATAATTAATAATTTTAATGATAATTGTTTATTTTTTTTTTTAATAATAAACAATAAAGGAACTAACTTCAGATGATAATTAAAAACAAAACAAAACAAAGAATAATTTTTTTTTTATAAATATAAAAGAACCATCATTACCAAAATCTGTGACCTGGAAGATTTTATATCTCGATCAAATTGGCTTTCGGACCACCTTTTTATTTAGACTAATAAAGGACAAAGAAGGGAGATTTTCCCTGAAAAACTTGCCAATATTAATAAACTCGTGCCTGTTAGGTTAGTATTTGTAAAACAAGACCCAATGTTGTTGTTGTTGTTTATAAATAGCTGCTGACTTCCCTCCTCCCTCCTCCCCCTCACCATTTCAAGGTTAACGACAACGAATGATATGGATTACCTGGGTTTTATTTTGTACTTTACTTTTAATTAATTAAATCTCGCACTTAATAAATGGATGAAAATAGAACGAAATAAATTTGGCTGGGACGTGGACGTGAAGGACCTCTACAATCTATTCTTCAATGGAATCAAGAGGGTGCTGAGATTTCAAAGAGCATCAATGACAAAGTCCTTTGTAATTGTAGATTCCAATCTATGTATCTACTACATCTACTCTCTGCCATTTATGCATTTTTTATCTAATCAAAATTTCGTTTTATATTCATTGGAAAATTAATCTGGTGTGATGGTGCCAAAACACACAACATTCTCTTTCCCTTCAATAAGTGTGTGATTTTTTTGTGTCGATTAATTTGTTAAATTTATAAACATAGAAAATATCTATATATTGTAACCATGGCATCTTTCCTATGAAAGACAAGAGTCAAGTACACTTCATATGCACGATGGAACCAATTAACCATTAACCTAAATCTGAGATAAGGGGCATTTCATTTGCTCAATTGTAAATTAAAAAAATAAATAAACAACATGGCAACGTTGTAAATTTTAGTGTTATTCTGGTGATTTATTTTTAATTTAATAATTTTTTCTTTTTAATAATCATAAACTAAATTAAATACATATTGTTTATAAATATTAATTTCAGAAAAATTAGAAAATCCAGACCAGTGCCTGCTTGAGGATTTGTTTACCTTCATAGAATACACAACTGCAAAGAATACATTAATTTTTCTCTATACATTTCATTTCCTATGGGAGAAATCGTAACTTTAAGAATTAATAACTCAAAAAGTTATAGGAATTTCGGGACCCGAATATTTTTCCGGGACTCTCCATAACGTCCTCTATAAGACTGCAAAATTTCGCTTCAAAATTCCAACGGGAATTTGATCAAACAGAGCGTGACAGACGGACGGACGGACAGACAGACGGACACACCACTATATATATATATAGAAGATATTATATTATCAATATTGTTTTTTAGCTTAAGTCATATGCTAATCCCCCGAAATCGAGGGCTTAAATATTTGGGGGTTATGTATAAAATTTAACACACTTTCATTGTCATCCGTTGCTAAGATAACTCTGATTGAAAATAAAATAATGTTTCAAGACCCAAATGGCGTGAATAAAGATGCCAGGACCCCCAATAGATATTTATATTAATAAATAACAGTATCGTTTAAGTCTTATATTATTAAATCACAAATAAATCAGCAGAATATCACTAAAATTTACAACGTTGCCATGTTGTTGATACTTTATTTTAAGTAGAATTTAGGAAGTTGCAAGAGTCATCTGATGAGAAAACATATGAAGGAAGTTTACTTCTTTTTTAAGCCGGATCTTCAGGCAGGTATTATAAAAAATTATTAAAACCAATTTTCTATTTTCAGAATTTTTATTGACAGATGACTGGTGCGCACAATAAACAACCAGTTTCGGTCCACTAAGAGGCCATCATCAGATCTGCAACAATAATTTGTATAGCTCATGTTACAAATTATTCATCTGTCAATAAAAATTCTGAAAATAGAAAATTGGTTTTAAATAATTTTTTATAATACCTGCCTGAAGTTCCGGCTTAAAAAGAAGTAAACTTCCTTCATATGTTTTCTCACTTTATTTTAAGTTATACTTAAATTGGGCGGTGCAATTGGGCAAAAAATAATTTTTATTAAGCTAAATTTAAGGATTGCGGTGTGGGTTTCAAGTGAAACAAAGGTTTCACGAGGGTAAAACTCACATAAATACAACTTTTGCTATTAATTAATTTGTTTCTATTTTAAACGACGTCATCGATAAGCAAACAGCATTTTAAAAACATTTATGTATAAATCTTTTTTTTTTTTTTTACAATCTGCCTAATCTGGATTAGCCTATCAATAAATATGACAACGTTGTGTTCCATGGACAACAAACTTCATTTGATTCCATGCATTTATCCATTCAATCTCCAATCTCAATAAAGATATGCAAATGATGACGTCACAATTGCTTTTAATTTTAATTTTTTGTTATTTTTTAATTAAAAGCTTTCCTTTGCTTTGCTTCTTTTTATCAAGGCAACTCGCGATGTTGTTGCCTATCTATTTATTTATTATCTCTTAAAGGTATCGTAACTCTCTATTTATTACAGAAGGAACGCTTTGATAAATAAAAGGATCCTTCCTTCGTCTTTGTAGGTCATATGTTCTATTTATATTCTATCTTTCTTCAATTAAACTCCTATTCAAAGAAACAAAATAATTAAAAATCTCTCATTTATTGAAAATGGATTGCATCAGTTAGGGTCAGTTTGTTAACTTTGGCTTTTTTTTTTTGTAGTGCAGAAACCCTCTTCATTTTTATTCTTATAGTAAAAATATACGACATCTCATCATTTTATTTAAAAAAAGAAGTAGATATATTTGATATTTTTATTTTGATTCAACTTCTTTTAATAATAAAATGATATATTTTACAATATGTTAAAGGTTAGGGCCGCTTGCATCAGAAGCAGCCATTTTGTTTTCAATTGGATAACCCAGCCTTTGTTGAATTTTTAGCCAAGACCTCTGTTAAATTAGCCCCAGCCAAAAGTCCTGTGTAAGATTTACCAAAAGGGGTGAAATTAGAAACACAAGCCTGGCACCAGCATCCTAACTTCACGCATAAAAATTACAGAAGCATTCTTCATTCTATCCAAGGTCATTAAATACACAGGTTGGCCAGAAACTAGTAAATAAACAATTTTCAGGTCACAGTTTTTGATTGGTCCACGACATGAAGCTCCTCCTTGAATATATTTTTCTATGTGGCAGCATTGTTGACTGCCTATAACCTAGTTCACATTCATTTTGTTTTATTTGCAAATTGTATAGTTTCTGACTAAACTAATTTAGACCCTGGTATTTATACTGCTTTATTAATAATATGCCGTGTATAAATTTTTATAAATTGTTTGTTTCGAACGATTTTTTACAAAAGGAGTAGCTCCATGACGTCACTCTCTTGAAATGGAAAAAATGTAAACAAACCGAGTTTGACCCCCCCCTGATTCTATCCCTTTTTTTGTTATTATTCATTTTACGTGAGTCAGGATTATATTTCTAGGATATTTGGCAAGGTGTTGAAGATGATTATTTGAATATATTCTAATATCCAAGTTCTATGTTCAAGGGTTGGCCAACTCCAACTGGCGAGACGAAGCTAACTTCAGCTTCAACTAACGCATTTAAATTTTTAAATTTTAGTTAAAAAAAAATAATTTTTTAAAAATTAATTATTTTAATTTATAATTTATTTAAATTAATTTCAATTTTTATTTTTAATAATGTGTCTTTATTAAATTGCTAGCTTCACAAAACCTTTCCCTGGAAGATGGTTTCTGCAGTACACACCAACTATAGGCCAATCAACAACCCATAAATGAAGCACCCGGCTCTTAGCTAATTAAAAAAAGTCATCTACTGGGTTTTAGACAAAAATTATTAGATATTTTTTCTTGGGAAATAAATAATTTGTTATTTGCCGTAGCTTCAGCTTCAACTAAAGCATTTCAATTTTTAAATTTTAGATAAAAAAATAATTTTTTTTTTTTAATTAATTATTTTAATTTATAATATTTATTTAAATTAATTTCAATTTTTAGATGTTATGTCTTTATTAAGTAGCTAACTTCAAAAAACCCTTAATACTGAAGAGAGTTTATTCCCTGAAAGATGGTTTCTGCAGTACACACCAACTATAGGTTAACTTTCTACCCAAAAATGAAAAAACCGGCTCTTAATGATTTCTTGTGAGAGGCCAAATTGAATTTTTAGTTTTTTTTTTTTTTTTGTCCTTTTTGTTCTTTTGTAGCACAAAAGCGAGAGATGATCATCTTAGGATAGTCAATATTTGAAAAAATGAGCAGAAATAGAGTGAGTAATGAATTTGTCCACTGGCTATAAATTTTCGAGTTCAAGGAGAGATGGGGAGGGGGAGGGGGAAATTAATTAAGGGAGAGAGAAATTTATTACTGTTTATGATCAAGTAGGTTTGTTAGTTAAACAAATCCTATTTGAGAAATAATTGGCACAAACCAAACAGGCAGCCGGCCAATATCAAATTCCAAAATAAATAAAAAGCCCAATTGGATGATTATTTCAAAATTAACAATGCATATTTGGACCCTGTTATGCAATGGTGTGTCAAAGACCAAAAAATTCAAAATTGAGTTAAGCACGGAATATTGTTTCAAATGCTTTAATTAATAGTATTTTTTTATGAAATATGTCCTTAAAAAATTTATATTTAATGTAAAAGCATAAAATTATTTTTACAATATTTCAATGCAGGATTTTCATTTTGCAAAAACGATTTATGTTCCTAACACGTTGTTTTTTATGATGTTAACAACCAATAAAAACTTATTTAACCTATAATATTATATATTGTTTACCTTAAATAAACCAAAATCCTTTTTTTTTTTAAATGAATTCGTAGATGTCAAAATTTAATTTTTTGATATTATTCCTGATGATAATGAAGATGAGGATCAGAGCGATTTCGAAAAGACAACAAAATAAATAATATTAAGTCGATTTCATTATTATAACTTTGATTTACTGTTGCCATGTTCACTTCCATTCAGGAATTAATTGATGAGAAAATTTTGTTATCACTTTGTATTTAATTTTAAAATATTAATACTATTTAAAATTTATTAATGTAATTTTGATAAAAAGTTTCTAAGCTATTAGTATTAAATATAAACATAAAAGAACTTTAATAATATCTTCGTTTTAATTTTTGAATTATAACCTAAAATTATTTTATTTATTATCAAGAAACTTTGAAGCATTTTTACAAATATAATATTGGACTTGGAGAATTTTGCAAAAATAATTTTTTTATATTTTATTGTTTAATCTCTAAATTAGTCGTATTTTTAGAGATAATTTATAAATATCTGCCATAATTACAGTATGTACTTGCACAATTGACAAAAAAAATGATATATAATCTAATCAAAACAATTTAAATCAGAAAAACTTTAATGTTGATTTTCTCAAAACTCGATGTTTGGTCTTTGACACACCATTGCATAACAGGGTCCATTTATAGTAGTGATTGGTGCAGAGGCGGGGTCCACTAGGCCAATTAGGGGCCGCCTAGGGCGGCAAAAAGGAAAAAATAAAAAAAATTTTGGTTCCGCGGCCGGCAAAAATTAAATTTATGTTCCGCGGGCGGCACAGGGGAAAAATTTCGGCCCCGGGGGCGGCAAAATTTTGTGTCTCTAAAAAAAAGGTAAAATATTTTTACGGGTGGGGAAAAATTTTGATTCTGCAAAAAAAAAGCAGAAAAATTTTTGTGATCGGGGAAAATCGGGGAAAATTTTAAGGAGGGGGGCGGCAAATTAAATTTTTAAAGTTTTTTTTTTGGGGGGGCGAAAAAAATATCTTCCTAGGGCGGCAGAATAGCTTGCGCTGGCCCTGGATTGGTGACGAATTTGCTTTTGCCTGAGTCTTTTGCCCTCCGACTTTAAACTTTAGAGACCACATTGAATTTTTAGTCCGCAAATATCGAGGCATTTTAACGTATTTTTGTATGGAGTTTTTTTTTAAATGTAGGGAGAAAAAACTTTGCTGTAATTGTAGTGTTAACGGAGTGTAATATGAGGTACAACAATGTCTTCACTTTAATGTTGAAATTATAAATATGTTTGTTAACATTATGATTTTTTCAGTTTCCTCTGAAGAAGAAGAGCCTTTGTGCCTTTGAAATATCAGGAATAAAAACTCAATGGGTCGTTTTGATAACTTACTTAAATACAATATAAACTTAAATACATGGTGTTTGTCCTTCAGCATTAAAATAGCTGAAGGACAAACACCATGTATTTCCCCATAGGGAGGCTATTTTAATGTTGGGGTAGGTAAGTTATCAAAACGACCCATTGGGGAAAAATAAGAAAATCTTGTTTTTTGTTTTTCCTCCCTAGGTTAGGTTGAAGTGGTCGTTCCCAGAGAGGGAACACACTTAGGCCAATTAGGCCCTTTGTGATACCACGGTGAGGCTATTCCCCTACCTACCCTAAGAGGAGACTTCGGCAGGATGTTTGAATTATTTGCCGCAAGCTGGATTCGAACCCGAGCCGTGTTCAGACTTCCGTAATCCTCAGCTTAGCCATTGCCTCCTCTTTTCCTCCCTACATCCATGCCGAAAAGACAGCGGAATGGTGGTGTTTTAGTTATATTACCCCTCCCTTGTCCAGGGTTTAGGGATTGTTTACAATATTTTACATTGGCATGTACAATGTTTTGTTTTTTCTTCTTTCTTTTCCTCTCATCATCTGTTTCTTGCTTCCGGTCTTAGCATCTTGATCTTCAACCTCCTTCCTCTTTTGCCTCTCTCTTCAGCTGTTGCCACTTCTCCCATCTCTTCTTTTACTTACCCCCTCCAGGTGCCAATGCCGATTTCTTCCTCCTAACAACGCCGATCTTCTTTTCCTTGTTCTCGCGGACTGATACACAATCAAAGGTGTGTTCAAACAATGTCCCTTCTCTTCGGCATAACATACAGAGTCTTTCTTCTTCTTTCCATCCTTCACTGTCGGGCATCCTCATTCTGCTCCATACTACACGGTCACAGTTCTTCAATCTTTCGTTGACGAGGTACTCTTCTCTTCCTATCCCCCTCTTAGTATGTGGATGCGTCCATTCTTCCCCAGTTGCGCTGGATCTTCTTCTTCACCGCGTCCAACAAGCAGGCTTTTGTTTCGTCAATCTTATTTTACTGGATCAGGGATAACCGTTATATTTAATTTTTGAATTTCAATTTTTAAATTATTTTATTAACACAATATCGTCAATGCTCTAAAACACAAAAATATATGAAACATAAGTTTTTAACCTGTTTTATTTTTCAGGTAGTTGGTTTTTTACAGTTATTTACGACGACCTAGTTATTTACAAGGCAGTAATTTGCCGTGTAATTTACTCGTCTGTAAATAACTTGCTAATTCTGGTTTTTGACCCTCAACGCCATCTCTTGGCAAAAACACGCGAACAGCTTGCCTCCTGAACGCCTTTTAAGCAGTTTATTTACTTTCTCTTACTCTATATATGAGAGAAAGTATTGCGAAATTCGATGTCGAGATCACTTCACATAAACTGATCTAGATGACGCTAGCAAAAGCAGAAACGGTAACATGACATTGCATGCCTAGCGCCATAGTAAGTGTTTTTAACTTGCCCTTACAACATAACAACAAAAAGGCCCTGAACTTGATTTCTTTTCATTGTCACTATTAAATTCATCCGAGAATAAAAATGATAACACAATTCGAATTTATCTCTAATCAAATAATGACGTCATCAACCGACTCGTCGTCGTCGTCGTCAAATAGATTGAATTGATCAAAGAGTAGGCCAGAAATCGACCTCAAAAAACAAACCAAAGAAATAAAGCAAATAAAAGGGTATAACGACGACATCCCACTTATTCTTCTACACTCTTTTATTCTTTGCCAATCTCGAGGAACGATCTACCCAACAGGGGAAGCTTAACAAATTCATAGAATAAGAAGAGATTGGGATATATCCATTTCACGATTAATTTGGTGGCCACACCACTTTTTTTCGCTGTTTATTTTGATGCTCTAATCTGGTAGCAATATCAGATTATTAGTTATTGGCTGATTCAATTAAATCCAACTTGCCAATTAGCCAAATCTGCCTCTCTATCATTTTTTTGCGCCAATGAATATTTTTATTTCTCGGTAATTAACTCTACATGGGAGCTTTGAATTGCAATTAAGCGGAATTTCAATTTTTAACAAAGGGCGCGTGAATATGAGAATTAAAAAAACTCATTATGATTAAGATATCAGAGAGAGAGAATTTTGCAAAAATAGCAAAAAAAAAATCACATTTAAGATATTATTCTACATCTCTTTAAAAGTTATTCTTGAGCAAAACAAATTTAAAAAAAAAAATGATTCTCAGTTCTGAGCAGTCATTCAAGTAGGCCGAACCAATTGTTGAGCAAAAAGTTTTGTTTATATTCTCATAACCTCAAATGCATATATATTAATGATTTTTCTTTTAATAACAATTAGAAAATTTTCATTTTCCTTTTATATTTCATTATATTATCAATATTTATTGAAAAAAAGAAAAAAAGAAATCTGATATCTATCAATTAAATTAATGTTTTTGCAAAGAGACAGAGCAACTAAAAGCTTTAATTGTAGACCGCCGGCACAGATGCTCTATCCAAGGGAATGCTACTTTAATTAGGAGATAATTGGAAGACTCATTTTCCCTTACCTGGTCTGGGACGCCATAAATCAGCATTAAACAAAAACAAAAGTGCTCTTTTGCTTAGACTGTATTCCCAAATTTAATATTTCATTTTCTAGCATAGCCTAATAAATTCTTTCCGACTTTGTATATTGGTACGTATTTTAGAATGACAGACAGCAGAGATTGCAAATGCTGTCTAATAATAGGAGATGACTGGCAACACAAAAAGCAAATAATTTCTCTCTTGTTTCAGATGAACATTGGCGAGGTGGCAACGACAGTCTTTTTGTTTTTGGCATTTACCCTTTCCGGAGATGTTGTTCTTAGTGAATTGACGGGTTGTCGTTGCTCCGTGCTCACACCCGAAGAGCTCACTGCTTTAGAAGAGGACGAACTTGGCGACAAACATGAGTGCACGTGTCGTGGCGATGGCTTCATTTTATTCCCGAAGCAGCCCCTTTGTCGGGGCGATCTCTCTTCTCTGTGAGTGCCAGCCATTTCATCTGAAATTCCTATTTTATATTCTTTGCTATTGATATCAAGTTTGAAATGATTCAATATTATCTTTTTTCTTTTATCTAATGTGTAAAAAAAACATACCCGAGGCATGGAACAAAAATTCAAATGCCTTCTTTTTTATTTATAGAAATTTAATAGTCAATTTGTTTTTATTTCATCGCATTTTAAATAAATTTCTTCGATTTCTATTTATTGTATTGTTATTTTCGTCCCTTCTGCGCAGTCAATCAAGTAGGCCGATCAAATTGTTGAAAAAAAAAGTTTTGTTTTTATTTTCATAACCTCAAGTTCCTTTTAATTACAGAACAATATTGACTAACATCATTTAAACCTATATATTATTTTCTATTAAATAGGCTATATCTTGACACTAACGCAACCCTTAATGAATATTTCTCTCTTCGTCCGAAAATATGGTATACATTTCATTAAAAATTTGTAATGTTATTTTTATCGGTTTTGTTTTTAAAAATATTGCTAGGCAATTAATAAACAAATTAAGTTTAAATAGTGTTGCATATTTAAAAATAATTGTTGACGGAATAAATAAACTGCATTTTTTAGACAAATTAAAGTGAGAAGCGCTATTATTACGGAATGGAGAATTTTGATACAAAATGTGTTAAATTGCAAAAAAGAAGTTTCAAATCAAAGAAACTGACTGACACCTAACCAACGCAACGGTGTACTCCAAAAATGGTTGCAGTACCAGGTATATGAAGGGAGCAAACTTGCAGCATATTTTAGCCGCCGATTTTGGTGTTAGCCGTTTAAGCGTTTCCAAAATTTGACACACTGCAAAAAAGCAGTACAGTGAAGGTCATATTTCTGCGGATGTGTCTTTGAAGAAAAAGAAACCATGCATTAAACACTCCAAACCCTAGATAATGTTGCAAGCAACCATGTTAGCAAAAAAAGGAAATTCCTATAAGATTCCGCACATTAATAAGGCGAATCCTCGTCGTGAGGGACGATTACAAACAACAGCAGAGGCTTTGGTTTTTGCAATCACAAAAAATTCTTTATAATTCTTTGTTTTACTGGGTAAATGTAACTATTTCATAAATAAAATTTAATTGTAAATGTATATATACCGTATTTCCGGACAAGAAAAATCGTCATATTTTCGGACGGAGGGAGTATTTAATTTCTTTTCATGTTCCAGAATCATCGATCATGCAGGTCTGCGCATTTTACCTCGGGATAGTTTACAAAAATACAAATCCTCGCTTACTGATCTGTAAGTTGAATGCATTTGCCGTAAATCCCAAATGGAATAATTCTGCGTATTTCGCATTTTGGTGATGATGATGATGGTTAATGAGGTTTTCTCATCCTCTGTTTTTTCGATGCCACACCCTCAAATGTCATTTGAGCCTTTTTGTTTGAAGAAACGATTAACAACAAGATCGATTGTTTAGGAGTATATTAATTCTATATCTCTTACCATTTATAATAATTTTAATTAATAAATAAATAAATTAGAGACTATCTACGCGACATAACTTAGAGTATAAATCAACTTCTTTCTGACTAAATTTTTAAAGCAAACAGTGGGCATAGAATATTTAATTCTTTGTGCAATTGCAAAGAATACTCTCAATTTTTATATTTTAATCCAAATGCAAAGAATAGTTCTCTCCATTATTTATAACAACAATGTATTTCAAAGCATATAATTAATTTTTTCTTTCCTTTGTTTTGTTTTTCAGCTCGTTGACCGATTTAAAGAATTTAACTTATTTAGAGCCAGGAGTGTTTCGTCAATTGCATCGATTACGGACAATGTAAGTTTTGATTTTTCTCCTTTTTTTTTTTTTGTAATTTTAAAGGAATGATCGAATGATCAAACCTAATTAAAAAAAAACTTCTCTTTAAATCCTACGTATCTTTGAAATAATTCTCTTTTTTTTCTCTCTCTCAATCCTAGATACATAATTAGAGCGCCAAATTTACGGTCGTTGGCTCCAGGGACTTTCGATGGGCTTGGAGATAGTTTCCATTCGCTGTAAGTTACGTTAATTAAGGGATGTACTTAAAGTTCTTTTGAATTGACTTCCTTATTATCAAACAATATTCCATAGAAATGAATTGACGTCTCTTATTGCTTTGTAAAGTTTTGACTCTTCTCTTCAAGTGTCGCCTTTATGACAGGCAGCCGAGCATTTAGCAAATGTTTCTCGGGTTGCCTGCCTATCATTGATCTCGTCTCGCTCTTTGACGCAATTTGATCCCCTGGCAGGAAGAGAAAGAGCCGATACAAACAAACAGAGCCTCTTATTTGGAATTTTGTAATAACTATCAACATTAAAAATTAGCTCTCTGTAATTCCCGATTCCTAACCTGGCAGAAAATTGCCTAAAAAGAATTTAAAAGTTAATTTAAGGGATATTTTGTATATAATAAATTTGTTTTTTTTTGTTGCTTTTTTTTTTAGTCGAATAGTTCACACTGGCCTGGAGATGGTTCCCGACCTGAGTGGACTTCCCAGGAATGTTATTATGCAAATGATGTGAGTAAAAACAACAACAGCATGTCAAAATAAAATTCCTTCTTTTCTTAATTTTGGAAAAAAGAAAGGAAAATGCTTTTTCGCTTTTCTTTTTGTTTTAGAGATTTGGAATCAAATAAAATTTCTGAAATATCAACAAATTCACTTCGAGTTCAAGTTGGAAGATTGTAAGTTGAAGAATAAATAAACATGTAAACTTTATAAGGGACCCACGATGGAAATTTTTCTAAATTATAATGGATACTAATTTGTAAAATTAGGGCGGGGTCTAAATGGCCTCAGGCCTTAAATCAATATTTCGGCGCTCTACATTTATTAAAAAAATTTTAAAAATATTAAAATTTATTCAATCGCAAGTGAAACTTTTTTCGGATCGTAGGCGTTTAACTGAAAATTTTCAGAAAATTATTCAATTAAGGGTATTAAAATCGCGTTTTTAATAATTTGAAAATGAATAATTTTAAATTATTTTAAAAATTATATTTTATCAATTTAAAAATTGAAAAATTAAATCTCACAATTATTTTTTTATAATTCGTCATATATATTAAATTTCAACTTTCCTATTTTTGTCGTCACGGATTGTGACGTCATGGCTTGTAGTGTCACGGCCTTTGACGTCACGGCTTGTAACGCGACATGCTGATAGAAGAGCGAAAAAATTTGAGGGGATAAAATAAAAGTTTCACTTTAAAAAAAAAAAATAATTTATTTTTTTAACTTATTGACAGCAGATATTTTAAAATATTGCACTTTAAAAGACTGGATTCCCAACTCCAAAAAAAAAAAAAAAAAAAACTAAATTCCAAAACAGCGCTTCTAAAATCTTCTATTTATTGAGCAAATACAGTATAAAGTTGTTTGAATGTATCAATCACTATTCTATTTAACGACGGTAAATATTAATACCTGGTACGTTTGTTGATTTCAGAGTTCTGGACTACAATGACATCTCTTCTGTCAAGGCTTGGGCTTTCAATGGCTCACAAATTGATGGATTGTGAGTATGAACGTTTTATTATTTAAATAAATGGAGGGGGAGGGGCAACAGCCTCCTAGATCGTTGCAGTCAAGCAATGCCAGGAATCACTCCCCCCCCATAAAATTAATTATAGTTCATGTAAAGGTAGTCAGCCTAAATGACCAACTCACCACTAAAAGTGCAACTAAATCTCGGCAACACCATAACTATGCGGAACTTGGGTCAATAAATCAAACGTTGCCTTTGTCATAGGCACTCGATTTGTACAATCTTTAGGATTTCAGCTATTTCTTTTTCTGCCTCGTTCCAGAGGAAATTATAGCTAATAGACAATGCCGTAGTAAGAAAATTATTTCGAGGTAGTCGCAAAGCTCAAATAACGGGACACGTTTTTTAACTTTTTTTCAAAACATAAACAATAACAATCTCTAATAATAATCTCGTCAGGTCGGCCGTGACAGAGGGAGCTCTGTTATAATTTCTAAGATTATTTAAAATTTTAACATCTTGTTTCTCTCCCCTTTTATAAAAAATAATTTAAAAGCTTTAAAAAAAAAGTCAAATATTTCAGAAGGAAAAAAATTTGGGAGAAAAAAATTTTTAGATAGAAGAAAAAGAAGGGGGGGGGCGGGGGGGGTATATTATCCCCCCGGCGTTGGGGGGGGGGGGCTAAAGGTTGGGAAAGCCTCTATATATTTCTCTTAATTTATAATTTTTCGGGATATTGGTGGGAGAGAGACCCCCCCCCTGGCTACATAAGTCTCAAAGGTTATTAAATATTTAATTCCATCATAGAATAAAATGCTGTCTGTTTGCTTTGAATTTAGCTACCCCCCCCACCCCCCTCTCGTCCTCCCCCAAGGGTATTTTGTAATAAAATTTCATTTTATAGAACATTCGTTTTTAGAAATGGCCTCTGGAGAAATTAATTCATTAAAACCAAAAAAGAGCAAACGAATCAAGAAACCAACTCAGAAATGAGAAATTTTATTTTAAAATATTAACTTAGGTTTCTTGGAGGCAAAAAAAAAACGATCTTGTATTCTGTTGGATTAAAGTCATGAACTTGCAAAATGAGTTCTTAATAACCTAACCTAACCTTCAGTAACCAAATCTAACCTAACCTTCAGTTGTCATTTTTGTCTTGGATTGTTTCGAATATTTTTATAACGTTGATCCTTAAATCAATAAAAATAATAATAATAAAGAAAATTAATAAAAAATTAAAATAAAGCCTAAAACTTATCTTTTTTATTGTCAATATTATCTATTTTAATCGAGGTCGATTGAGAGAAAATGGCGACAAAAGGTGGACATCTACTAAAACTTTGGCGCTGAGATCGGCCTGCACAATACACACTAGCTTTTCAATGGGTCGTTTTGATAACTTACCTACCCCAACATTAAAATAGCCTCCCTATGGGGAAATACATGGTGTTTGTCCTTCAGCTATTTTAATGCTGAAGGACAAACACCATGTATTTCCCCATAGGGAGGCTATTTTAATGTTGGGTAGGTAAGTTATCAAAACGACCCATTGGGTCAAATTATGCAGCAAAATCTATCTTCCCTGACCCGAACAGAATGCAAATTATGCTAGCGTGCACCGAAATGAAACGAACAGAATACAGAGCAAAATTATACTGCAATGGGAAGCGGAACGAACAAACCTTTAGTTGGCATTGTTACTATTTTTAACTATTTAAATCTTTTGGATAGCAGTGCCTAGATAAATTGTATTGTAAAATTTAAATGTGAATCTTTTTTGTTTAGGAGCCTGAGAGGGAATCGACTTCTAACTGATCTCTCATCGCAAGCGTTTATGGGTGTCGTTAATCTCAACAGTTTGTATGTGTATTTAAAAAATTATTTTAAAATCTTGTTCTTAAATTAACGTATATTCAATTTGTTAGAGATCTCTCCGAGACTAGTATTACTGCACTACCAACGGCGGGATTAGAACAAATCACTTCGCTACGAATTGAGGAGACGCCTTCGCTCAAAGTCATTCCTTCCGTTTATAGCTTTAAGGTAGCTCCTCTGCTGCTCCTCTACTCTACTCCTAAATAAATACACAATCTTTTTTTTTGTAGATGCTAAGAGAGGCTTCGCTCACCTATTCTTTCCATTGTTGTGCGTTCCATTACCCAGCAAGACACGATCCTCATCGACATGCACTCCATCAGGTGATTCCTCAAGTTCCTTAAATATTCGTTTTATTTCTAACTTTAAAAAAAGTTTATTTTTTTTTTTTTTAGGCTTATTTAGCACGAATTCGTGAGCGATGTGGAGGTAATACAAAAGTACAGGCTGATTCCGTTGTTACTGAACTATTAGAATCACCGAATGAAACTTGGCAACGAAGGAAACGTCGCCGAAGACATCTTGATCCTTCGTTCTATGATGATCTCGCTTTATTTGGACCCCTTGAGGTAAATTACACTTGGATATACACTACAAAAATTGAGAAAGACATGGATCAGATCATGGCTAAGGGCTAAAAGGGATCTTAATCATATGTCCCAAAACAACTTGACACATTTACCCATCCATTTCTATTTTAATTGAAATGTGAAGGGGGTTATCCACATTCTCTAACGCCCTAAGGTTATCGGAGATAACTTGTAGCGGAACACAATAAGACGGAAATAGGTGATGATCAGTTTATTTTAATATTTTAAATATAAATATTATAATGGTCAAAGCCATATGAGCATTTTCTCCTGGCCAACCCCTCTTCCCCTTTATCTGGACCCGCCGAATTTTTATTCCCCACAAATATTCAAGTGAAAATTAAATAATATTCAATTATTTAATTGTCATTAATTTTTTTGTTTATATACAAATAATTTAATAATTTATTTAATAAATTATTAAATCAGAACAACAATCCCAATTAGGGGATAATTATCTTTAATTTCAATATTGTTATTGAAATATTAATAGTATTATTATTGATTAATTAGATGTAAAATAATAAAAATAATTAATTTAATTGTCTACCAGCCTTCAAGGCAACCACATCGCCTCCCCAAATAGGCCTTGTGTTCCTAGCTTATGTCAAAGTTTCTTATGAGGCTATGCCTCCCCAAGCACCCTGATAGTGGGGTAACTCGCCTCAATCATCTCCCTGGACCATTATCCAGCGGATGATGTTATGCATCTCGAATGAACCCTGGTGGCTCCCAATCCGACTACCAGTGGCCATGGGCCCTTGAAAAGAGCCAGTACGAGTTCTTCCTGGACCAACTGGAGGCTGCGACTCCAAGCAACTATCATCAACTACAGATGAGTCAATTCTTGTTTTTCCCCCTTTCCCCTTAATTAACGTAAACTATCTAAACTTTCATATAATAAACTATAAACTTTCTAAATATAATTTATTAAACAATTATTTGGATTATTATAATATAAAATTATATTATAAATTTAAATTATTATAACAAATTATAAAATAAGAAATATGGCTTTTGTGTCTCCAAGAAGCGAAGCTAGATACTCTTTACACCCCTATCTTACCGGCGTTGTTGCGAAGCCAACGACCGGTACACTAATTTAATTACATTGTAATTAAACCCCAAATTAAATGAAATTAATATGTTATTAAAATATGAAATAAAAAAATAAATAAAATTTTGTTAAAATCATTTTGTCTTCTTCATTGATGTTTCCATTGATAAACGACTTTTCACGTTATAATATAAATATAAATATTTTTTATAACAAAACTCGATAAATAAAACATCATCTCCAAGGAAATAAATTATAAATTATAACAATTGCATTTTGCTTTAACAATTACAATCCTACCACATTACTCCCCCCAAAAAATGACAAATATTTTTGAGGAAAATGAACATGTCGCCCAGAACGTGTTACAATTTTATTCTCAGCGCTGTGGGTAGCGTTTTCTGCAGATTCTTTAATGACGTGTTGCTCATGATCCTGATTAGCAATAAATGCAGGTTTAAGTCTATCCAAAGAGACCGCTTTTTGTTTAGGACCAATTTGAAGCGTAAAAAATTTATCCTGTTTTGAAATTACCCTATTGGGCTCGGTATGCAGGGTCAATTCCCGAATGTTTTGCATCATCCTTGATAAACACGTAGTCCGATTCTAACAAAGATTTATTTACGAAAACGTTTTGCTTCGAATGATGTTTTGCAGGGATTGGCCGAAGCGTAGACATGTGCTCACGCAATTTATTCACATAGCTTACTGGATCAGGAGTGATGGACGAATCAACAAAAAATCCGCCTGGAAGTCTTAAATTTTGGCCATAAACCATTTCAGCTACCGATGAATTAGAATCTTGACGAATGACAGATCGTAGGCCCAGCAAAATCGTTGGCAAAATCTCCGTCCATTGAGTAGATGCATGACATCTGATCGCCGTCTTTAGACATCGGTGCCACCTCTCAACCACTCCATTACACTGAGGATGAAAAGCCGTAGTTCTATTATGTTTGATCCCTAAAATTCTTGAAAACTCATTAAATAAAACATCATCTCCAAGGAAATAAATTATAAATTATAACAATTGCATTTTGCTTTAACAATTACAATCCTACCACAAACTGACACTGCTCTACTATCCACTCCTCTGAGGTACCTAAGAGCCTCCAAAATAGCCAAAGACTCCGCAGTAAAAATTGAAGCTTCCCGATGAAGCGAAAATCCCTTCACAATGTCTGCCTGAGGATCATAAAATGCGAAACCCACTAGAGCATCTCCGATCACCTTAAACCCGTCAAATGTCTGTCTTCGATATACCAATTCACCAAATTATTAATCCCCAACCCATTGGCCTCTAAAGGAATTTCAATTCCATAGTCAACCTAAGTAAAAATTTTCCACGTAAACTGGAGTCAGATAAAAGTGACACATGGCTGAGGCTTTCGCATTGATCCAGACTCCTGACCAATGAGGGAATAATACTATTACCCAACCAATTATTACCGTTATAAGAAATAGCCCTCCTAAGATCTATAGTGGAAAGAACTATCGGATCCATCCTCTTAACTAGGAACTTAGCTCCCAAATACATCATCCAATGTAAAGGTTAATATTTCGTAGTTCCACAATCGCCTTCGACCTTTATTACTTCTTTTCTGATTGCTGTCTCCAAATTTTGAATTTTACCTTTGACGGTTGTTGTTTGTCATATTGTTTTGTAAAAGATATTAATCCATCGTATTTATATGCTTGTTGAGATGAAGTTCTCCACAAGAACCGATATTTCTAATTGGTCACATCTTAAACGATAAGTTGTACAGATTAATCTATATATCTGATATATTTCCCGGAATAAAAAAAATTTGCGCCACTAAAACCAAGCGATTTTGACGAATTGCCGACAAATCTTGTATATCCAGCTAGAAAAAATGAAATATTTTATCTGGAGAGCTAGAGTTTTGTTTTATTCTCCAGTTGGGCGAAATGGAAGACCAAGGGAGCGGTCACATAGAAGCCGAGTCTCCATGGTCTAATAGCCTGGACACACCAAGTCACCCCGATGCAAACAAACAGGAAGGTGTTGATTTGGGCACAGGAATCTTTCATCCTACGACAGTATCTCTATCTAAAGTCTATGTGGCTGAATGCGGGAATCTCTCCATTAAAGGGTAATAATATTCTTTTTTTTCTCTTTTCTTCTTTAATGACGGTTGTTGTTGTTGTTGTTGTTTTCAGAGTTCCCAAAGTGAAATGCCTGCCTGCTCCCGATGCTCTCAACCCTTGCGAGGATATCATGGGCCTGGAGTGGCTCCGAGGCTTTGTCTGGATTGTCGTCATCACCGCCGTTGTCGGCAACATGGCTGTCCTAATTGTCCTCTTGCATTCGTTGTTTGATTTGACTGTAGCCAAATTCCTCATGTGCCATTTAGCGTTTGCTGATTTGTGCATGGGCGCCTATTTGCTCATCTTGGGGGCGATGGATCTACACTCAAAGGGGGAATATTTTAATTATGCTTATGATTGGCAACGAGGTAAAGACCTCACGTTTTTTTTTTTTTTTGCATTGCCATTCATCACTCATTCAACTTTGATTGATTTCTTTTAAGGTTATGGATGCCAAGTGGCTGGCTTTTTGACAGTCTTTGCCAGTCAATTGTCAATCTATACGCTTTCCATTTTGACTGTCGAACGTTGGTTCGCCATTACAAGAGCCATCTATTTGGATAAACGATTGAAACTGTCATCTGCTGCGCATGTCATGGCTTGGGGATGGGTTTACAGCATCTCTATGGCCGCTCTTCCACTATTCGGCGTCTCTAATTATGCCACAACCAGGTGAAAAAAGACAACCAATTATTACAAACTCCAAAAAAACATTAACGATATTTTTTTTTTCTTTTTCATTTCTAGCATCTGTTTGCCGATGGAGACGCGAAGTGCGACAGACATTGCTTATTTAGTTGCACTTCTATTGGGCAATGGCTTCGCGTTTTTAATCATCTGCATCTGTTACGGACAAATGTATTCGTCGTTATCGGGCGCGGCAGCTGGCGAGTCATCCGTTGCGAAAAAGATGGCGTTATTGGTGCTCACAGATTTGGCATGTTGGGCGCCAATTGCATTCTTTGGTTTAACCGCGGTCGCCGGTTATCCGTTAATTGATGTGACACGTTCGAAAATTTTACTCGTCTTCTTTTATCCATTGAACTCTTGTGCAAATCCCTATTTGTATGCGATTCTAACTACACAATATCGAAAGGATCTTGCCATTCTTTTGTCAAGGTAGGTGAAATATGAATGAATTATAACAAATCCTTCCAGCCATAAAAAACATTAGGAAGAAAAAGTATAAAAAAGAGGGAGGGGGAATTATTATTCTTTATTTTCTTTCTGTGGACACAAAATCTTGTGTATGAAAGCGTCAAAATTTATACATAGCATTTATAATATTCATTGATTTTATAACATTTATATAATGGCGTTTATAACATGGCATAAGCAAACAAAATACACATATGACAAAATAACATAAATTACACAGCAGAGGAATTTACAATAAAAAAGTCTTCCAGTGAGTAGATGGTTTTTCCAATTAAATGTCTCTTCAATCTTTTTTTGAAGATGTCTTGATTAACAGCTTCCTTTATTTGCCTTGGGAGCATATTAAATATTTTAGGTCCCACTGCTTCTGCTGATCTATCTCCCAACACCAGCCTCGTTCTTGGAGCCCTTGTGTCATGTTCGTGTACATCCTCTCCGACAACAAATGCACTCCTAAGCCGGTAGGTTCTGACACAAATTTCAAAGATGTAGAGAGCCGGCACTGTGAGAATCCCATATTTTCCAAAAAGCTCCCTGCAGCTCTCCCGGGAACTAATCCCAGCCCAGACATCTTAGAATTTTCTTCTGGGCCAGGAAAACATTCCCTGCCCCAGAGGAGGCTCCCCATAACGTCACCCCATATCTCACTCTAGATTCCACCTCCGAGAATTAAAATATCTTCATCTGGTCCGTATTCAGGAAATATTTAATTTGCCTTATTTGGTAGCATATTTTATTTGGGTTTTTTTACTTCAATAGAGCAATTTTTATCAGTAGCTTTTAGGAATTGCTGATGAGACAGCGGCCTAGTCTTAAGCGTCCCATACACGCCCCGCTCGGTTCGCCTTCAAACGAGCCGAATCCGAATGTGTGTGGGGGCTCACGAGCCGAGCCAAGCCGAGCCTGGGGCAGATCCGATGGGCCTTATGTCCGACTCGGCTCGGGAGCAGATCCGCACGTGTGTGGACTCTCACGGATCGGGCTCGTGCTTCAGATAGGGTATTTAATGACTGATTTTGACTCGGCTCGGTCCGTGAGAGCCCACACACATTAGGATTTGGCTCGCGTATTAAAGTACGGCGTGTATGGGCCCTTTAGAGTCGATCAAGATACTCCAAAAGAGTATCTAAATAAAAGATATTCATTACAATGTAATGGGGTTGGAGAATAACAACCAGCACAACGTCCTTTATTTGGCAAATATTTAGACGCACATGACATGCATCCTCCGGGAGGATGTAATAGGTGAGCTTGGTCCAAAAATTATTTAAATGCCTTAGGGGCTTCATACATGTTTTTTGTGAGGTGCCTTCTTTACCGCTCTGATGCAGAATTGATATTACACCTATTACATCCTCGCGGCACTGAGGATGATGCACCTTGGCACGCAGTCAGCTGCGCTGGCTGGGACATGTGTGCCGAATGTCTGATGGGCGAATCCCAAAACAAATTCTCTTCGGTGAGCTGTCGGATGGTCAGCGCTACTCTGGTGGTCAACTTAAAAGATACAAGAACGTCATTCACTCTATCGTGAAGAAGGCCGGAATAAAAAACACCTGGGAATCTCTGTGTCAAGACAGAAACTCTTGGCGCAACATCTGCCACAATAACACAGGCATATTCCCAACCAACACCTGTCTGCTCCGAATGTCCTCGTGAGATCCGGTCTCGCATTGGTTTCTGGAGCCACCAGAAGGCTCATGAGCGGAGGAGGCGATGGCGCTTGGTGATCTGAGGGAAGGATCTTCGGCAACGAGGGAACCTGACGACGACGACGACGATGCATGTCATATGCGTTGAAATATTTGTCAAATAAAGGACGTCAGGTGGAGCGATTAATCTGCTAGTTATTATTCTCCAACCCCATTACTCTACTCATTCCAGCCTACTATATAATTCATTACAATGATTTTATGTTACTGGATACTGCCCACCCAACTCTGATCTTAGTTTTCAAAATATTCTTCTTCGATCTACTCCAGACAATTATATGATCGAATCGAAAAAAACACAATTCACGATAAACACCTGCTCGAAGGGCAAACGAAATTCAAACCTGTGTTGTTTGTTATCTATACATCGAGGTGCTCTATAACCGGAAAAAGCTTTTAATTTAATATTAATTTTAGGTATGGGATTTGCACCCGCAAAGCACAGCAGTACAAATTGGCGTACTCGATGCCAAGTACACATGTGCCCGTTGCACTCTCCCAGTCACAGGGAGGATGCCACGAGAGACACCATCAAACGACGACGCCGATTATTCACGATCAGAGGCACGAGGTTAAACTTTTCTTTAAGAACCATTTCTGCTTTAGCAAAAAATAGAGAAAAAAAGTGAGGTTATGTTCATATACTTTCACTTTTAGTTTCAGTATTATTGTTTGTTTATTCGTAATATCATCCATCATTCATGCCCTCCTCTATGGCATCCAACAAATGCCCTTTTCCAGATTAAACTTCCCAAGAAATAGGCTGGCTATAACCTCACTTTTTGTAAATGACCTTATGTGAGGCTTGCATATTTTGATAAATATTGTAAAAGGAATTCAGTTCAAATATAATTACGTAAAGATAAATAAATAAGAGAGAAAGAGGGGGAGGGGCCACTAACCAAAACATGGAAAAAAATTTTGAATTTATTATATATGGCTGTCAGTTAATTTGAATAAATATGGATGGATATCCTGTATCGTAAATAAAAATATAGTGAGTGTAGAATGAAGGTGAAAAATAGAAATATCAGATGAAGGTGACGGATGAATTGACATACCGTAAAATGGGGCAACTTAAAATTTTATTAGACAAACGTAAACAGCATCGAATAGTGATGTAGAATTCAAATTGGATACAGGAGACGTAGCAGTCAAGGAAATTAAATAAAAATCTCTCTTTAGATTTAAAGTGCCATTTTTCACTTCCATACCAGCTTCTCTCTAGATTTTCTGATGTTCAAAGTTGTCCCAGTTTAGTAGATAGCAGTGAGTGCCACAAGAGTTCCTTTACTTGATTTATAAAGAAGAAAGAGCTTTTAATTTGTCTTTGAATGGAATCTTCTTTTTGCATTCAGCATGCAAATTAAATAACTTCCTTCTTCTTTTTTGTATATAGTTGTGTCAGTTAATTCATCTGACAAACGTCGACAAAATATATGTCCAAATAAACTGAGAAACAAAAACAATTTTCTCCAACAAGTGACTTTTGATATCTAAAGGAGGCTACACACGTAACTGCACACTTGACAAGAATGCAAGTGCAATCTTTTTGTACAAGCAAACTGTAGTGTTTGCGCAAGCATTTTAATTGTGTAAGCCGCTTGATGCTCAAGCATATTTGCGCAAGCAAAACGCTCCGCCATTTTATAGACGTCTTGACATTTGATATCTATTTAATAGACCTATATATTAATTCAATTAATATTTTAATCGAGGTGAGGGCGTGATTTAAAATAAAAGAATATTTGGCTGCAATCGTCTTGTTTTTTCATGACTCCATCATCATTAAATTTTAATTTAAATATTAATATTTATTTATCTCTGTAAAGCAAGTGAGTATTTCTTGTTATCTTCGAATAAATAACCTTTCGAGTTTGACATTTTTAGGTTAATTTTCAGCATAAGCTGTTGCTTGCACAAGCATGCGGTGTCTAAAGGAATTTGTGCTTGCTGGTACAAAAAGATTGCACAAGCATGCTTGTCAAGTGTGCAGTTACGTGTGAAAAGGCTGAAAAATGAAAAATCCTTACACGTGAGACGCGCTATCAAATTTGCAAGCCCTCATTTTTTTTTTCCTTTTATTATTTTTTTCATATCAAAATAGAAAAAAAATTTTTTTTCTTTAGTTAGATAGAAATTTGCTATTTGTAGTTACATATTTGTAGATAGAATGTAGCTATATTTTGGATTCTCATGGAAAAAATTTATTTTTAGATGGAGCTAATAAATATTGATGCAAATTTTTGATACAAAAATGAAATTAAGGGAAGAATTGTGTGCATGTGTGTGCGTCTGTGTGTGTATGTGTGTGTGTGCCAAAGCAATTTACTTTCTATATTCCTAAATATTACAAATACTATTTAAGAGATTTATTTTTATTTTTTTAACTAATCGTAAGAAACAAAAAAAAACAAAATTAGATTATATTAATCCATTAATTGTTAGCTTCTAGGATTCAAACAAATTTATTTTTGTTACACTCAATACCTCTAACCTCTGCATCAGTAGACTAGTTATTGACCGCCTAATTGATAAAAGAGCATTTGAAAAGCATTTTAACCAACTGTTAAATGATAATATGTATTTTAGTAAACTTTCTATTCATGAACACATTTAAACTGTAGATTAACTAACATGAAATTTAAGAAAATAGTTTGGCAACATGGCAAAAACCTCCGCCATTTTGCAAAATTCGTTGCATGAAGCTGACATCTGGCGGAGATAAAAAAAATATATTTATATGTCAAACTGATTTGTTTTGATTGTATTTAATAAATTCCTTATAGAATTAATACAAATAATTGGACAAATCAACATTATTGTAATTTAAATGAATATTGAATTTGGGAAAATAAGAAAAAGAAGCCAAAATTTGACTGAAGAAGAAAATATAAATATTTTTGACATAGCTTGTTGTTTTGGTTTATTTTAACTAAAAAAAAAGAAACAAATTTATTTCAGCAAATACTTGCCTATAAATTAAAACAAATCTACACGTAACAAAAAAAACAAATAAAAACAGATTTGAACACGAATAAAGAAA
>JAKCPI010019871.1:0-16959 GCA_023213315.1 Euborellia annulipes | reverse complement strand
AAATGCGCCTCGCTTTTCTGATTTATATAAAAGCGAGGAAATATTTTCACTTAAATAAAACCCCTACAGAATTTTATTTGTTTCATATATCCTCGCTTTTATATAAATCAGAAAAGCGAGGCGCATTTTTTTGATTTCACCTCGACGCTGGGCAAAAATAATGCGAGGCGCCCCTTTTTGCATCTCCGATGTTTTTGGCTGAGATTTCACTTCTTTTTGTGAAATATTACATGAAAATATTATTTATTAATTTTTGTTTATTAAATATTAAGTTATCCCATGAATAGATCTTTTAATATGCATTCCAAACAGTAAAAATTAAATACATCGTTTGGTATCCATTCGAAACGATAAACATAGGATTTTACCAAATTTTATAAAATTTTAGGTTTTTTATTTTTGTTATGTTGGTAGATTGTAAATACATCGTTTGGTATTCATTCGAAACGATAAACATAGGATTTCACCAAATTTTATAAAATTTTAGGTTTTTTATTTTTGTTATGTTGGTAGAATGTAAATACATCGTTTGGTATCCATTCGAAACGATAAACATAGGATTTCACCAAATTTTATAAAATTTTAGGTTTTTTATTTTTGTTATGTTGGTAGAATGTAAATACATCGTTTGGTATCCATTCGAAACGATAAACATAGGATTTCACCAAATTTTATAAAATTTTAGGTTTTTTATTTTTGTTATGTTGGTAGAATGTAAATACATCGTTTGGTATTCATTCGAAACGATAAACATAGGATTTCACCAAATTTTATAAAATTTTAGGTTTTTTATTTTTGTTATGTTGGTAGAATGTAAATACTTCGTTTGGTATTCATTCGAAACGATAAACATAGGATTTCACCAAATTTTATAAAATTTTAGGTTTTTTATTTTTGTTATGTTGGTAGAATGTAAATACATCGTTTGGTATCCATTCGAAACGATAAACATAGGATTTCACCAAATTTTATAAAATTTTAGGTTTTTTATTTTTGTTATGTTGGTAGAATGTAAATACATCGTTTGGTATCCATTCGAAACGATAAACATAGGATTTCACCAAATTTTATAAAATTTTAGGTTTTTTATTTTTGTTATGTTGGTAGATTGTAAATACTTCGTTTGGTATTCATTCGAAACGATAAACATAGGATTTCACCAAATTTTATAAAATTTTAGCTTTTTTATTTTTGTTATGTTGGTAGCACTCCTTCTTATCACGTTAATCTATTTCTATCTGAATGGATCTATCCTAAAAAAATTTTTGTTCCATTAGGGATGAAAATTACTAATAATAATATATATGTTCCTAGATGACGTCATCAGGGAGCAAAATAGTTAGAATTGTCTTTTGGCCATGTTAAAGATAGGACAAATTTGAAATTTTGAATACCTCTCAAAAAGTCACTTTTGATCCAAAATGAAATTTTATATCAAAGGTATCGGGTTTTTGATAGTATCTATTTGTATTTTAAATTTCATCCTAATCGGTCCAGCAGGGAAACCTGTAGCTTTGTCTAAAAATTTGAAAATTGAAGAAAAGAATGAAAAAAAGGAAAAATAAGAGACTAACTTTTGACCTTCCGAAATCGGCAAAATCTCAACTTTGAGCCTCTGCCATTCTTTTTGGCACTGGAATTTTTTTTTGAATTCGTGCTCAAAATAATCCTTATTTATTCTAGTTTAATATAAAAAAAATTTGGCTCCGATATCTTAAAAACTTTTTGAGATATTCGCCCAGAAAGAGAAAAGTTTCTCAAAAAAATTTTTTCACGTCCCTATCTTTTATTAAGGATTTAAAATCATTCTTGATAATATAGTCTAGGGACGACTCGTCCATCTAAATGCAATGGGCCATTGACATCTATTGCAATATCAACTAAATGGTAGTATTAAGAGTTTCTTTGCTTTCTTTTGCTTTTCACATGCTCGGCGACGAGTCGCTCCCGCGACTCTTGATTAATTATAGCATTTGATATTCCGTGCGTAACTCAATTTTTAATTTTTTTGGCGCTTGACACACTAATGCGTAACAGGGTCCATATAGGCTATAAAATATAGGCCTAGTAGCACATCAATAATACCCTAAGGGGGTAAATTCTGTAGGATGTTAAGAAAATAGAGGAATTCGCCCGTGGGTGTCTCAATAGTAGTAACTCCCACACTAAGCAAACACAGAGAATGGGATATTTTCCGGAAAATGTCTAAAGACCAACAACCAACATTGTCAATGTTATCCATTTCATTAATTACATGACCAATAATAATAAATTATGAATTATTTGCACTAGTAAATTTCAAAATGTTGACTTCTGAATGATATAAAACTTTGGCTAAATTAAAGATTATATGGACAAATTTTTTTCTAAGATAGGAAACTTTTTCTGTTTTTTTCTCCCTCTCCATTCTCTTTATTAGCCTAATTAAGAGCTGGGAAAGCTAATTTGAACCAAATATCTCTAAAAATAACGAAAATATGAAAGTGACATTAACCTTTAAGAAGTGTATTATTCCTTACCTTTTTGTATTTTTTTTCTTTCTCGATTATATTTTTAATATTAAAAATCTGGTGTGACTGGCGCACAGGACACAACTTTCTCTTACCTTCGGTAATCGAAAGTTGTGTTCTGTGCTTGTCGCACCAGATTTTTTGTGTCGGCATGTATTTAGTTTCCGACAGTACTGTACATATGAGAATATACATTTTATTGAGAATATAAAAAATAATTGATTTTTGAATTAAAAAAAAAAAATCATTGGAGCAAATTTAGAGAAAATCGAAAAAAAAAAACTGAAAAAGTGCATCAGTAAAGTACTAGTACTCTTTGGTCGATTTTGTTCAAAAGCTTCGTGTCACGTCCCAGGGGGGTGCCTAACTTATATATAAAATTTCAACCTCCTAGCTCTTTTCGTTCTTGAGATATTTTGTTCACAGACACACACACAGTCCATGTCGCGAAAACCACTTTTTTGGATTCAGGGGACCTCAAATCGTGTATATCCATTAAAATCTCGACATCGAATTTTTGACATGAATACAATACTTTTTCTCTCTATATTTTTTTACATATATATAGAGGTAAGAGAAAGTAAAAATCATGTATAATTTAATTAAAGTTAAGATTAATCATTAATGTCACTTTCATATTTCTTTAATATTTTCGTTATTTTTAGAGATATTTAGTTCAAATTGGCTTTCCCAGCTCTTATTTAGGCTAATAAAGAGAATGGTGAGAGGAAAAAAAAAACAGAAAGAATCTTCTATCATAGAAAAAAAATTGTCGACATAATGTTAAATAGAGCCAAAGCTTTTTTAAAATTCACCCCTTCATTAAAGAAAAAAATCCTCGCACCGGACTTTCATAAAATACCTGCAAGCCTATATGAAAAAAATATTGCTATTTCCAAATATTTCGATCGCTATCCATTTATTTTCTAACATAAGAAGAAAATAGAAATAAATTAAAATTTTATTCAGTTAATGCATGGGCGTAGCCAGGGGAGGCAGGGGGGCCGTTGCCCCCTGGCTGGTCCTAAAAATTAAAAAAAAAAACAAGCAAATATATATTTTTCCCATTGGAAATTTTTTTTAACACCCCAATCCACTACATTAATTTAATTTTTTTTTATTTAAATAAATAATTAATAATCTATGTATATATTAATTGCAAACCCCCCTCTCGTCCTAACGAGGAGTTGGCCCCCCCCTAACAAGAGTCTGGCTACGCCCATGAGTTAATGAATTATTAAAAAAAATATATTTTTTAATACTTGTTTTTTTTTTTTCAAATTGGGAACCGGATTTATTAATCGCATTCCCCGTCACACACACATGCATTCCTCACACAGACGCATATATATAGATATACTTTTCTACATGGTTTTAAACTTGTTGTTACAGGTTGAGAGCAGCCTCAGACGACTTGAGACCGTCTGCATATTCGCCCGAGTCAGTATAGGCTGAGTAGCCAGTGCAGTTAACATCTCCGTTTCCACGCTGGTCCATTTCATCTCCTCAACTCCTTTATTTGGTGAGTAACTCTTGAAATTTGTACAAATCTTGTTTATTTTTAAATTATAAATATGCTGATATATAAATCTTTGACAAATTCAAAGAGTTAATTATTAAAAATAATGACAAAATGATTTCATTTCATTCAAAGCACATTCAAGTTTTACTCTAATGTAAAGAGGCACTTGAAAGTTTTTCCTTTTTTGAGATTTATGTGTGTCTATAGCAATTATTTACCATTTGATTTTAAATTTTCACTATCAACGTTTTCTAAATCACTTTTAATTTTTAAATCTCTCCTTTTTACTTTCTCTTACCTATGTATATATGTAATATACATATATATAGAGAGAAAGTATTGGTTTCATGTCAAAAATTCGATGTCGAGATTTTGATGGATCTTCACGTTTTGAGGTCCCCTGAATCCAAAAAAGTGGTTTTCGCGACATGGTCTGTCTGTGGGTGGGTGGGTGGGTGGGTGGGTGTGGGTGGGTGTGTGTGTGTGTGTGTGTGGTGTGTGTTCAATTTTAAGCATGAAGGAATTGAGCTATGAGGCTGAAATTTTATATATAAGTTAAACACCCCCGGGACCGGAAAAATAAGCTTTTAATCAAAATCGGCCAAAGAGTACTAGTACTTTACTGATTTACTTTTTCAGTTTTTTTCGATTTTCTCAAAATTCGCTCCAACGATTTTTTTTAAAATTCAAAAATCAATTATTTTTTAGATGCTCTTTCAAATGTATATTCTCATTTTGCCCTCGAAATTGTTCTGAAGACCACTTTACTCCTGCACTCCATAGGGAAGATAGGAGAAATGGTTGCCATGGTAACAAAATATAAATATTTTCCCATACTTATAAATTTTACATCTTGAATTCAAATATTCCCTACTGTCGGGAACTAAATACATGTCGACACAAAAAAATCTGGTGTGACAAGCACAGTACACAACTTTCGATTACCGAAGGTAAGAGAAAGTTGTGTGCTGTGCGCCAGTCACACCAGATTTTTACTTTCTCTGACTTTATATATGTTAATATACAAAAAGAAAGTTTTGCATTCATGTCAAAAATTTGATGTCGAGATTTTGATGGATATACACGTTTTGAGGTCCCCTGAATCCAAAAAAGTGGTTTTCGCGACATGGTCTGTCTGTCTGTGTATGTGTGTCTGTCTGTCTGTCTGTGTGTCTGTGAACAAGATATCTCAAGAACGAAAAGACCTAGGAGGTTGAAATTTTAAATTTAAGTTAGGCACCCCCATGGGACGTGACAGGAAGCTTTTGAACAAAATCGACCAAAGAGTACTAGTACTTTACTGTTGCACTTTTTCAGTTTTATTTCGATTTTCTCTAAATTTGCTCCAACGATTTTTTTTAAAATTCAAAAATCAATTATTTTTAGATGCTCTTTAAAATGTATATTCTCATTTTGCCATGGAAATATTCTGAAGACCACTTTACTCTTGTTCTTCATAGGAAAGATAGGAATTTCTCCTATGGTTGCTATGGTAACAAAATATAAATATTTTCCCAAACTTATAAATTTTACATCTTGAATTCAAATGTACCCTACTGTCGGTAACTAAATATATCTCAACACAAAAAATCTGGTGTGACAAGTACAGTTCACAACTTACCGAAGGCAAGAGAAAGTTGTGTGCTATGCGACCAGTCACACCATATTTTTTTTAACCGGTTTTGTTTAAAAGCTTATTTTCACGACCTAGCTGCATTCGAACCCATAGCGACGTTTCGATCGACTATGCGACCTTCTTCATCGCTAGGGTTCAGTCAATAGAAATCCTCTTATTACAAGATGTGGATTTTATAGCTGGTTAGTCGTTAGCTTATAAAGAAAAGAATAGCAGCTATGAGTATTTCGTTTATTAAAGCCTCTATGCTGACGTTTCGGTCTTGCTCAAGGCCATCTTCTGAGCTATAACAACACAGATTATATTTTATTTGTGGAATTTTACAATATTATGACGTAGTGTAAATCAGAGGAATTATAATTACCATGCAGGCTGTCAATATTGGCATACAATCAAATATTCAATCATATATGTAGTTAATACATAACTGGAAAAAAATTTTTATTTTCACTACACATATGATTGAATAATTGATTATATGCCTATATTGATAGACCTGCATGGTAATTATAATTCCTCTGATTTACACTACGTCATAATATTGTAAAATTCCACTATACTCTGTTGTCATAATTCTGAAGATGGTCTTGACCAAGACCGAAAAGTCAAGCAAAGAGGCTCTTAATAAACGAAACACTCATAGCGGCTATTCTTTTCTTTATATGCTAAACCATCTTATGTTCTTTGATAGACATTTTATAAAATTAAATAACGTTCTATCAGGTATATTAATTACATTCAGCGCCCAGTCAAGTCAATATGATTAATAATAATATAGATCTTTATTTAATTTTATAAAATGTCTATCAAAGAACATAAGAGGGTTTCTTTTGATTGAACCCTAGGGATGAAGATGGTCGCATAGTCGACCGAAACGTCGTTGTGGGTTGGGTTCGAATCATCGAAAGTAAGAAATCATAATAGCTGCTTAGCCTTTTAGTATTTATCCTGCTACATATTGATTCAGCTATTCACCTCGCTTACAAAAAATATTTAGAGCCAACCCTCACAAAACAAAATTGAACTCTTTTTGCTTTCTCTTAACTCTATATATATGTTAATATATATAGAGAGAAAGTATTGGATTCATGTCAAAAATTCTATTTCGATATTTTGATGGATATACACGTTTTGAGGTCCCCTGAATCCAAAAAAGTGGTTTTCGCGACATGGTCTGTCTGTGTTCGATATTAAGCATGAAGGAATTGAGCTATGAGGCCGAAATTTTATATTTAAGTTAGACACCTTCCTGGAGCGTGAAAAAAGATTTTAAACAAAATTAACCAAATAGTACTAGTACTACTAGTTTTCAGTTGTTGTTTTTTTCGATTTTCTCAAAATTCGCTCCAATGATTTTGATTAAAATTCAACAATCAATTATTTTTTAGATTCTCTTTAAAATGTATATTCTCATTTTGATCTGAAAATTGTTTGAAGCACAACACTTTATTCTTGTGCTTCATAGGAAAGATAGGAGTTGCCATGGTAACAAAATATAAATATTTTCTCACGTTTATAAATTTTAATCGTGAATTCTAATATATCGGCGGAAACTAAATATATCTCGACACAAAAAATCTGGTGTGACAAACACAGAACACAACATTCGAATACTGAAGGTAAGAGAAAGTTGTGTGCTGTGCGACCAGTCACACCAGATTTTTTTAAATTTATTTGAAATATTTTCAATATTTAATTATGAATTAATACATATAATACACCTGGATTTGGATATATGGGTCAAAAGTTGATGGGAATAAGATAATAAATAGATCTTTAGTTTTAATTCTAGGTCAATTAGAAATATGAGAAAACTTGTCTAAAAGCACAGAGCCCATATACATTCATATAAACACCCATACACATACACACCGAGAAAATATTCAAATCGTGTTGTAAAAGACATAATTTATCGTAATATTCTATGATTAAAATACCTTCCTCTTTTATATAGTCGATGAGTAAAATATTAAAGCGGGCTACATGTGAATAAAAATAATAGATCACAATATATTCCCTCAAGTAAATTTTAGCAAAGAGTTTTATAAAATGGTGTGTCAAAGACCAAAAAATTCAAAAATTGAGTTAAGCACGGAATATTGTTTCAAACGCTTTAATTAATAGTATTTTTTATGAAATATGTCCTAAAAAAAATTTATATTTAATGTTACTTGCACAATTGACAAGAAAAATTATATATAATCCAATGTAAACAAAAAACTTTATTGTTGATTTTCTCAAAACTCGATGTTTGATCTTTGACACACCATTGCATAACAGGGTCAATATATTGACGTTTCGAAGTTAAAACGACTCCCTCTTTAGGACAATGCAGAGCTAAATAAACAAGTTAGTCATAAAAAATATTTCTCACTCGTAGACATACAAAAGGCAATGCAGCTAGTTCATAATCTCCAATTGTTACTTTCTCCTACCTTTATAAATGTTATTAATATATAGAGAGAGAAAGTATTGGATTCATGTCAAAAAGTAATGTCGTGATTTTGATGGATATACACGTTTTGAGGTCCCCTGAATCCAAAAAAGTGATTTTCGCGACATGGTCTGTCTGAGTGTCTGTCTGTCTGTGTGTGTGTGTCCAATTTAAAGCATGAAGGAATTGAACTAAGAGGTTGAAATTTTATATTTAAATTCAGTACCCCCCTCGTGAAAATAAGCTCTTTATCAAAATCCGGCAAAAAGTACTAGTACTTTACTGATGTACTTTTTCAGTTTTTTTTTTTAGATTTTCTCAAAATTCGCTCAAATGATTTTGATTTAAATTCAAAAATCAATTATTTTTTACATGCTCTATCAAATTTATATTCTCATTTCGCCCTCGAAATTGTTTGAAACACACTTTACTCTTTTTTTTTTTGTTTTAAAACATTCACACTTTTTCTCATTCACACTCACACTCACATTCACACGTCTTTTCGGCAACTCAGGCCATTTAAGACTTTAGACGATAACCGTTATTGATAAATATACATATAGGGGTCCAGGCATTCTTATTTAAGCCATTTGGCATCCAATTGGCTTAAATAAAATCATCGGACTGCCTGGGGTCGAACCCGCGACGTTTGGTATACGAGGTTAGCACGCTAACCTCTACGCCATGGCCCGAGGGCCACTTTACTCTTGTACTCCATAGAGAAGATAGGACAAATGGTTGCCATGGAAACAAAATATAAATATTTTCCCATACTGTAAATTTTACATCTTGAAAATCGAATGTACTGTACTGTCGGAAACTAAATATATATTGACACAAAAAATCTGGTGTGCTGTGCGACCAGCACACCAGATTTTTTCTCATTCACGTTCACAGTCTTTTCGACAAGTCAGGCCATATAAGACTTTATACGATAACCGTTATTAAATGTATATATTTATTGTGGGTCCAGGCATTCTTATTTAAGCCATTTGGTATCCAAATCATCGTCCTGCCTGGGGTCCGAACCCGCGACGTTTGGTTTACGAGGTTAGCACGCTAACCTCTACACCAGTGGTTCCCAACCTTTTTTGACTCATCGCCCCTTTCTGGAGGTTGACTAACACCTATCGCCCCCCTTTACATTTTCAATGTATGCCTAATTTTAATTTGAAGTAAAGTGTAAATAATAAAGCAGTTTTATTATTTTAAACAATTTTATTACCGTAGGTCTATATACAGGGCCGCAGACAGACTTGACGGGCCCCGGGGCTACTTAATAATACGGCCCCCACCCCCCAAAAAAAAACTTAAAGTTTTCTTTTTTTAGTATGTAAAAGGCTATTGTAGCCTTAATGCCAACACTTTTTTACACAATTTTTGACACAACTTTTGAAATAGTTATAGGTATATACATAGCTTACAATATTTATTTAAATAAAGTTATATAAATTTTTTTCAAAATTTCCTAAACAAAGAGTTACAAAGTTTTAATTAATCGAGGCCAAAGTCGGACAGAGAATTTTCGGGGGAATCTGGGGGTATGGAAAATTTTTTGAAAATTACCCACTGAAATGTGCGTTTTTAGCTATCCTGAGTCGTGAAAAAGATCAAACTTGATTTGAGCTTAAAGGGCCCGGGCCCCCTGAGGAAAAAAAATTCAAGAAAATGATTTTTTTTAATTGAAATTTAAGATTTGAGCTAAAAGTGACGTTTCAATTCTAGATTGGAATTATCTTCAGACTATTTTATTTTTATGGTAATATTTTGTCCTCTTCTATCCTGACCTTCCTGTAAATAGGAGATTTTTCTCTTTGATTTTTATATTTTTAAATTTTAGTAAACTAATAATTTTTCTCCCTTCGGATACTCATCGCCCCCCAATCGCCCCCCGCTTATTTATCGCCCCCCTGAAAACCCAAATCGCCCCCAGGTTGGGAACCACTGCTCTACACCATGCCCCGAGGACATGTTATTGTTAAACACATAAAATGGATCATACGGCATACTTAAGCTTAAAAAAAAAACAAGTTTCATTCTCAGTAAGAAATAATTTTAGCCCTTAGATTAGATATTCTTCAAAATCCAAGGAAAAAAAATGAATCAAGTTAAAAATAGTAATAAAATAAGAATTGGTCTTCTTTCTTCTTTATCATCTTAAAAAATATTTTTCCAAACAAGGAAGAGGATTGGTTTCTATTTTGATCGTCCGTCCTGGCACAATAACAACAACAACAACAACAACAGACCTGAGGGACAGAACAGCCCTTGAGAGGGGTGGGTGTTAAATAAAACATAACCTGGCAAGGCAGATAGTAGCAGAATTGCCGTATAGGTGGCATAGGGCATAACCAGGTCATAGGCGGTGGTGGAGGACCCTTGACTCGGAGGATACAAAAGCCAAGGGTGCAACAAACCATGCACCATGATGACGAGGACTCGTGCTTTCACCCCCCCGCCCCCCGCCCCCTACACGCCCTTTCTCTTAACATTATCAAACCAATTTAGTGAAGCAAAAAATTTCTATTGTTTTCAAGGCAAACATGAGATTGGACTCCATTATCGATTATCACATGAGAGAATTTAATGTAGAATGGTAGTGTAAGGTGAAACTTTAGGTGAGAAGTTTAGGTCATTTAAGAAACAATAACCTCCCCCGAGCAGCATCTAATCTAATTAATAAAATAAGGGAGGTGGGATGTTAACGAGATCCTTTTCACCACCATTAAAGAGAGTTTTTAATCAAAAAATTGAGCACCTCATTTCCGTAATGAATCCGTTTACTGTGATAAAAAGAGCGAATTTCGAAATAGATCAAGATATCTAACAAAATTTAATTACATTTTACGAGGATATTACTTTTTTTTTTTAAATATTTTTAACTTTCTTCTTCATATTGATTGGATATTTATCTGTTTAATTAATAAGATGGAAATATAGGGCATTTGGTTTGTGCTTTTCTTGAATGGAGCAGATCAAAGCAGCCACGAGGAGGCATCGACCCGGGGTCCCCGCGCGATGCGGAAGGCTGCGGCAAAAATCGCCGCCAGGCGCCCCGCTACCCTGGGAAGGTCACAGCGAAATGTCCCTGGCAGCAGGTCACCGGGTCAGCGGTCTGGTCGTGTGTGATGACCAAAGAGGCCGGGGTTGGCATGCGTAAAAAAAAAAAATAAGATTGCTTTGCAAGGAGAAGGCCTCGCAAGTGGGAACAAAAGGGACCGCCCAAGCCTGGTCGCCACTTGTCCACCTAGTCTTTCTGCTTCCAAGGGTTGGGAAAATGTTCTTTAGGCTCTAACCTTTACAAGCCAAGCTGCACCGTCCGCCATGATGCCCCGCGCCGACGCAGCTCCTCGACCCGGCCAGGACGACCCCGTGGTCACCGCGGCGGGTTCACCGCGTCACCCCCGAATCGAGACACGGTCACACACGGCACCGAGGTCGTCGTGACATGTGAATGTCACGCATGACCACCACCACCAACGTCGCCACGGATTCACGACCACCACGACCAACGACGTCGAGAGTAGTATTAATAGCCAACAAGAGAACACGAGCGTAGTCGTGTTGGCGGTGGTCGTTGTCGCGGGGGTTGTTGTTGTCGAAGTCGTTGTAGTTACGCGTAGATTGTCGTCGTGGTCGTCGTGTTTAACACACAAAGCAGAGCAGCGGCAATAATAATAGTGATAGTAGTAATGCCAGCACCCACCCACACACAAACAGACACTTTCGGGCCGCCCCCGGTCGCGAGGGGTGTACGGGGGTGGCTCCGCGGTTGGGAGGGCGCTAACGTCGTCGTCGGCCGTCGCTCCGCCACTGAGCGTCGGCGCGGAGCATCCGTCGCCGCCGCCGTCGCCACCACCACCGCCGACGCAGCTCGATACGCGCGCGCCGCGTCGCGCACGCAACGCACACACGCGCATCACGCACATATACACACAAAACCAAGCCTCAAGAATTCAACAACAAACATCAGCTACGGTTTAGGACAAGAAATTTTCTTACAATTCAACAGCATATGAGATTTTTATTAAATTACTATCTGGGATGTAATCTATAGTATCACTATTTGCGTGGAGAATATAAAACCTTTTAGTAAAATAAAGTTTTTTCACTAAAATATAATTAGCAAGAAAAATATGACGTTTTCCCTTAGAAATTATTAGTATTCAAAGACAAAGGTTTGAAACCCTAGTAAGAAAGGAGTATTAACAATTTGGTGTGACTGGTAGCACAGCACACAACTTTCTCTTACCTTTTGTAAGAGAAAGTTGTGTTCTGTGCTTGTCACACCAAATTTTTAATACTCCTTTCTTACTAGGGTAATAAAATTCATAAACATTGGAACATATTTATATTTTGTTACCATAGCAACCATTTCTCCTATCTTCTCTATGAAGTACAAGAGTAAAGTGGTCTTCAGAAGATTTCAATGGCAAAATGAGTATATACATTTTAAAGAGCATCTAAAAAATAATTGATTTTTGAATTTTAATCAAAATTGTTTTCAGCGAATTTTGAGAAAATCGAAAAAAACCCGAAAAAGTGCATCAGTAAAGTACTAGTACAATATTCCCAATTTTCTTCAAAAATTTCGTGTTATGTTCCAGGGGGCCTCTAACTTAAATATCAAATTTCAAAATATCAAATGTCAATTAAATAAAAGAAACTCGTGTTTTTCTTCTTGGACACAAAATAAACAGGTAAAATATGTCGTTTTGGTATAATTATTAAAAAATGGATAATTTTCAATAATATTTATTTTTGGTTATTATACCAAAACGACATATTACCTGTCTATTTTGTGTCCAAGAAGGAAAACACGAGTTTCTTTTATTTAATTGTATTAATTTGGACTGCATCCACCATTTTATCAAATCAAGTGTCAATCTCGTAGCTCAATTCCTTTATGCTTAAAATTAAACACAGACAGACAGACCATGTCGCGAAAACCACTTTTTTGGATTCAGGGCACCTCAAAACATGTATATCCATCAAAATCTCGACATCGAATTTTTGACTTTTTTGACTTTCTCTATATAAGCCTATTATATACATATAGGTAGAGAAAGTAAAAACTTGCAAGCGGAAAAAAGCATCAATCAGAAAAATAGAAATCTTCCTCAGAACAAAAAATTTATCTGAATTTAATCTCAATTTTCCAGCATTAATCATCTATCGATTTTTTGGCAAATTCATATGACATATTTGGCATCCTTTCACATTAAATCGTTATTGTACTACATTTAAGTTTAATTTTTTTTGATTATGTATTATATAAAACATTCTATATAATCACTATCAATTATAGGAAATTTTGACATTAACCCAATACTTTCTCTATATATTAACATATATAGAGGTAAGAGAAAGTAAAAATGGGATCAGCCCGCACGATTGGATCTTGCCTAACTAAATGGGCTTCAACAAAAACGGATTTGCTATTAACTATTTTGATATTGGCTTTATACATATTTCTAATGGCACTTTGGAAACTTTCCTGACTCAATAAACAAAATTTTCACGGTTTTTTATCGCCATTTACACCCTATCCCAGGGGTGGGCAAATACTTTTAAGCGCGGGCCAAAATGAAATTTTCAAAATGTCTCCCGGGCCGCAGGACTATACCGCGTACGCTTTCCACACCCGAATGTTTTGGGTGGAGTTTTTTCCCTGCCCAAGAAGTTTTTTTAGGCAAAAACACTCTAAGTATCATTTTAAAGCATTTGGACAAAGAAATTTGACAGTTAATAATAGATAATAGTAATAATAAATTGTCTTACTTGGGTGTACATGCGAACAATTTTTGCCCAGTAAAATATGTCACGTAATTTTTAAAGAAATATGATCCATTATATTAAATTAATGGTCATTAAATAAATCAGTTAATTAAAGATTATAATCGAACAGACCTAGTATGTTGCGTACATAAAAGTAGTGATATGGTTACGGCTCTTCGAAATTATAATACTCTATTATTTATATATTTGATTATTTATACTGTTGATTTCAACAAAATCGCATAAAAGGGATTTTTCAACGGGCCGGATAAAGTAAGCAAAAGGGCCGGATCCGGCCCGCGGGCCGGCTTTTGCCCACCCCTGCCCTATCCCCATCTATTTCAAATGCATGCTAACTAATTCTCTCCAGACGGGAAGCGTACCCGGCCGGCATTTATTCCAAAAATTAATAGAGGTGTACAATGTTCGTTTTAAGAAATACAAAATTTCATCAATCATTCGCATTTTTAAGAAATCGTGTTTACACACTCTGAAAAATGTCGAGAATCATTTTAAATTCTTTAATGTTTAAAATACTTTTATATAGGCCTACGAGAAAGTTTTTTTTAAGTCTTTTCGGCATCTTAGGCCTTTAATCGATACTATAATTACGATATATGTGTGGGCCCATGCATATTTATAATTTTTGGTATTTTATGGGATGAATTAAATTCATCAGTGAGGGAGTCCGAACCCACTCCCCTTGGCTTTTAGATTATCAATATTGACACGTGTCAACATCTCTAGCCTCTCTGCCCCTAGTGGAGGGTGGTACGAGAGAGTTAAAAAATTAATTTTGTTTTATAAAAAAATCAATTGCGTTCTATGTAGTATTATTATTCACTAGAAAAGCTTTTATAGTAATATTTTTTCACCCTAATTCTAACTGGGTCACCCTTTAATTAATAATTCTTTGAAAAATATTAAGAAAAAGTAGTGGGCTTGGAATTTCCCTTCTCAATAAAATTAAATTTAAACAAGTCGATCTTTAGATTTTATCATTTAATATTATATCGATTTCTTTAATATAATGATTATTTATTTATGATGGAGTTTTAATAAATCAAGTCATTTTGGTTGCCTGCTTTTTAGAGATATAAGTATTAAGTTAAAAAAAAAAATGTAACAATTTGTTATTTGCTTGTTATTAGTGATCGTTATTTAACTTGATAATATAGATATCGTCTGAAACTAACATGGACGTAGAGGTTACATAAAGGATTAGGAATTAGGTTTAGGGGAGCTGGAGGAACCGAGGCGAGCGTTAATTGGTGGGCCCTTTGCAATGAATGAAGTCAGCTGATGTCCCGGTTTTTGGGTTAAAGGGGGTGTGCAGGCCAACCCTTGTGCTAATGCCGGGGCGACACGTGGACAGTGAGCTTGGAACGGCCGCCGCCACGCGCCGCCACTATCCAAGTCCACCCCCTCACCTGCCCCCACCCCTCATTCTCCAATGATCAAACCTCTTTAAAAATCTGGTGTGACTGTCGCACAGCACACAACTTTCTCTTACCTTGTGTTCTGTGCTTGTCACTTCGATTTACAAGATGTAAAATTTATGTGTGAAAATATTTATATTTTGTTACCATGGGAACCATTTCTCCTATCTTTTCTATGGAGTACAAGAGTAAAGAAGGTTACAATGACAAAATGAGAATATACATTTTAACTCTAGTACTCTTTGGTCAATTTTGATTAAAAGCTTATTTTCACGCTCCCGGGAGGTGTTTAACTTAAATATAAAATTTCAGCCTCATAACTCAATTCCTTCATGCTTAAAATTGAACACACACAGACAGACAAACCATGTTGCGAAAATCACTTTTTTGGATTCAGGGGACCTCAAAACGTGTATATCCATCAAAATCTCGACATCGAATTTTTGACATGAATCCAATACCGTACTTTCTCTATATATATTAACATATATATATAATATATATATAGAGGAAAGAGAAAGTAAAAATGAGAACAATATTTATTTAGCAATTGAAGATTTGAATCATTTTAAATTATTTTAAAAATTATATTTTATCAATTTAAAAATTTATCTAGCCGCGTCGCCCGCCTTCGGCGGGCTTTCGCGTCTATCCAGGGGCCTACGCCTCCCTGGACCCCCCATCAGCTAGCTCGGGCCCACCTGCGGCAGACCCTCGCCTTTTCTTAACTATGAGAAACTGGCTGGCGTCTAGAACAGGGGGGCTACGCCCCGAGGATTTGTTTACCTTCATAGAATATATAACTACAAAGAATACTAAAATAGCTTACTATACATTTCCTATGGGAGAAATCGTAACTTTAGGAATTAATAACTCAAAAAGTTTTAAGAATTTCGGGACCCAAGTATTTTTACGGGACTCCTCCCTAACGCCCTATACGACTACAAAATTTCGTTTCAAAATTCCAAAGGCAAGTTGGTCAAACAGAGCGTGACAGACTGAAGGACAGACAGCCAGACAGACGGACACTCAGCTATTATTAGCCTCTTGTAGAAAAATTATTCAATATCTATATATAATAATTGCGGAGTGTCCGTCTGTCTGTCTGTCCGTCTGTCACGCTCTGTTTGACCAACTTCCCGTTGGAATTTTGAAACAAAATTTTGCAGTCTCATAGAGGACGTTATGGAGAGTCCCGGAAAAATACTCGGGTCCCGAAATTCCTATAACTTTTCGAGTTATTAATTCTTAAAGTTACGATTTCTCCCATAGGAAATGTATAGAGAAATATTTAAGTATTCTTTGCAGTTGTGTATTCTATGAAGGTAAACAAATCCTCAAGCAGGCACTGGACTGAAATACTTAGTTTTTTTTTTTTTTATTTTTCATAACATTCACACTTTTTTCTCAATCACACTCACACTCACACACACATTCATACAGTCTTTTCGGCAACTTAGGCCATTTAAGACTTTGACGATAACCGTTGTAGAGAATATATCTATTGTGGGGTCAGGCATTTCTATTTAAGCCATCTGGTATCCAAATGGCTTAAATAAAATCATCGGACTGCCTGGGTCCGAACCCGCGACGTTTGGTATAGGAGGGGAGGCGGAATACTTAGTTGTTAGTAATAATAT
>JAKCPI010019870.1:0-16693 GCA_023213315.1 Euborellia annulipes | reverse complement strand
AAGTATTTTCAATCTATCTCTCTCCAGCCCGTCCATCCCATGCATCTACCGTCCGCTCCTGTCTCTTTATTATTAATTAGAGAGAGAGAATAGACAGACAGACAATGTCGCGAAAACCACTTTTTGGATTCAGGGGACCTCAAAACCTGAAGATCCATCAAAATCTCGACATCGAATTTTTGACATGAATCCAATACTTTCTCTATATATATATATATTACATATATACATAGGTAAGAGAAAGTAAAAATAAATGGTGAAATCTTTAGCTGAAGAAATTTTCATCTTAATTATCATTGAATTTTATTTAACATCAAATAAACTAAGTAATTAAACTCCCAGGAGCTAAAATTTGACATATGAACCATATGTCAAATTAAGATTCTGGACTAACCAGCTGGAATTTAATTCCTCTCTCTCTCTCTCTCTCTCTCTCTTTCCCTTTAATTTTATATTTCTATCCACGTTCCATTATAATTAATAAATGTATATTAAATTTAATTGACTGTTCTATTATTTAACTTTGTTACTTGCAATAAAATATTAACTTAAAAGGATCTGATAACATCTCTCATATTAGTTTTGAGTAAATGTACACATATTACATGAGTTTTCAACTTAATAATTACTAATTATTAAAGAATAGATATTTTTCACCTATTTACTATTCTTCATTGATATAAAATACTCAAATCAAAATGTACTTTTACTTAAATATCTTTTTGACCTTTCTATTTACCCTTTAAATTAGAAAAATCCATAATAACAAACTTTTCCGCTTTTCGGAATAAGAAATTTAACTTCCACCTTCCTTAAGAACCTAAAATACCTGCCAGTACATGTATATGGGTGGGAGAAGCGTATATACTGGTACAGTGAGCGCCACAATTAAGTCCCCACTTGATAGCTTAAACCTTAAGTATATGGTATAGTATATGGTGTAAAGTGAAATAATTTTAATGACCGAAAAGGTAAAACGTAAAATCTGGTACAGATGAATTTATTTTACCTTTTAAAATTTAAAATTATTTCACCATTTACCATATTCCATACCACATACTTAAGGCTAGCTTTACTATCAGGTGGGGACTTAATTGTGGCGCTCACTATACAAGTCTTGCCTATGTCATTTACCATAAAAATCTCCCCCCTTGATATGAAATATGGTCCAGACAAATGCTTCTATTATTACCGCTGGATTACAAAATATTTGGTCCAATGGAAGCTGATAAAATCATGATGCGCGATAATTATTTAGCGTTCACTACCAATCAATTCTCTCCTCGTTTTAATTTCTTCTTACGATATACTAGGCCTATCAATAAACAAAATTATATAAAATACTTCTTCCTCTCTCTATATATTTCATATATAGGGTAAGAGAGAAAGTAAAATTGGAAGGGTTTTTACTCCTTACTAATACCAAATTTTTCAACATAATCTCCTATAAGTTCAATGCACTTCGTGCAACCATGTTCCAGAGCCATTATGCCATCACGAAAGTGCGTTTCTTCAAGTCCTCTAAAATAGCAGTCGATTGCTGCTCTTACCTCTTCTTCCGAGGAAAAATCCCCTCAAGAAAATTTGTAGTCCTGGGAATAAGGGGAAGTCAGAAGGAGCCAAATCAGGCTAATAAGGTGGACATTCAATTTAGCCATTGCTACCGCATTTGTGTGGGGTTCCAATGTCAATATGCGGCACCCACCTTGCCGAAAGCTTTTTCATCCCTAATATCACAGTTTGGATATGATGTGTTCTTTCATCCTAGGTGCCTATTCGGAGAACTTCATTCGACCGTCCTGCTTAATCATATAGTTTCCATCTGTCTTCATTTCGTGAACTTTCCATTGACCCTCGTATCTAAAAGTCTAGATTTGTTCCTTTTCCATGCATTGAAGTTGGTGGCGGAATTTTTTGAAAATCTACTTTAAACGTCCTCATGTGCCTTTGCTTTCAATGTTTTGGGATTAAATAGTAACAGCTGTATCTCTGGATTCATTAACGGTGACCGTATCTACCGATCCAAAAAACAAAAACAAGAACTACACTACGTTAAATTTCATTTTGCATCTTGAATTCAAATATATCGACGGAAACTAAATATGTCTTACTGAAGGGTAAGAGAAAGTTGTTGTGTGCTGGGCGCCAGTCATACCAGAATTTTATAAAATGTAAAAATATATATTAATGTTAGTTGACTGATCCATAAATATTAATTAAACGTAAAATATGAATGCTCCTCCCTTTCTCTTTCTCACCAATTAGTCTGAGTTGCGTGTTGGTTGGGCTCAGCACAGAGGGGAGAGGGGATTAGGTTTAGTTTATACCACACCCTGAATTACGTTGATGTTAGGCATTTCTTATTTGGATATAATTAAATTAAAGATAATACTCAATTAACTTTATGAGAAAAGTTTTTTAAATAATCTTTTTAAAACATTATTTTATTTATTACTTAGATAATATTCCTCTTACATGAAAAAATGGGGGGGGGGGGAAGTGGATCGAATAAAGAAGTAGGGTAAGAAAAAGTTTTTTTATTATTATTAAATTTCTTACAATCCTTTAAACTATTAGGTCTACGAATTGACAAATTCACTTTTTGTATTTCTTTAAATTCTAATTGCAAAAACATGAATATTTATTAATTCAATTAAGCGAAAAAGGTAGGCACCTCCGGGAGTCGCACCACGGATCTACGGTAGTAGAGCATGCTGAGCACACATCGGCAGATCTGTGGTGCGACTCCCGGAGGTGCCTACCTTTTTCGCTTAATTGAATTAATAAATATTCGGGTATATGTTTTCATTATTACTTGATGGACCAACACATGATATTTATAATTCTTTATTTTTGAATATTTATTTAAGGAAGTCATCTTGAACCTCTTATGTTCATAATCGGCTTTTATTTTTCGTTCCACCTGCTCCTTCTCCTGTCTGTTCATAATCTTTGTTAGTGATATTAAAAATGTAATAGAACATTGTAAATTCTTATTGTATTCTGACGATCTTAAATTGTTTAATTCTATTTCTGTTGATGACGATCGAACTTTCTTACAAAGAGATCTCGATAAGTACCTCTGGTGTAAAAATAATCACCTGAAATTGAATATTGGGAAATGTTTTTCAGTGTTTTTCTCCAGAAAACGGGTCCCTGTAAACACAGTTTTCAAATTACACATCACATGTTTAGAAAAGAGAGATAGGGTTTCCGGTCCGGGAATCATTTTGAATACCAGACTGAGTTTTAGTTCCCATATTGATAAGATTGTCTCAAGGCCTTCTAGAATGTTAGGTTTTGTCAGATCACCGTGATTTTGCCATTTCAACTTAGAAAACGATTTTCTTCTCTCTCGTACGCAATTTAGAATATTTTCCAGCAGTGTGGTATCCGCACTCCGACATTTAAATCAGAACCATTGAGGCTGTGCAAAGAAGTTTTCTCAGGCACATGTTCTTTTAGACATAATTGTCTGTAAGGAATTAATCTACTAAATAAATTAAATTAAATGACGAGTGTTTAGGAGATTCAAGGCTGCCAAAAGCAATAGAGCAAAAATATATTTATCTTTCACTTTATTTTACACGCGTGTCGAGGTTTCGGCCGATTTTCCGGTCTTCATCAGGACAATGTGCTTTTTGCTTCGAGCTCAGAGAGGCTCTTGGCAACTCCTGACAATAGGTTTGTGCGAACTTTCGTCTGATGACATGACTTCTGGTTCAATAGTGATCACTAATCATCAGACGAATGTTCGCACAAACGTATTTTCAGGAGTTGCCAAGAACCTCTCTGAGCTCGAAGCAAACAGCACATTGTCCTGATGAAACCCGGAATATCGGCTGAAACGTCGACAAGCGTGTAAAATAAAGTGAAAGATAAATATATTTTTGCTTTATTGCTTTTGGCTGCCTCGACAGCCACATCTCCTAAAATTAATCATTACTAAATTACTAAATTAAATAATTTATTAGTAGCTAATAGGGCATTTTATTGCGCATTTCGGTAAGCGTTCCGCCAACTCCTGAGATGATGAAATTAGAGCTCTACCTCATCCCTTAATTTATTTTCTAATATCTCCTCGATGCCAATAAATTGTCATTACATTATGGTTGATATGTTTTTTTGTTCAAAATTTCTATAAAATATTTATAACGGCTTTTTAACATTTCTGAGTCACGACCTAAATTTGACAAATATTACAATTCAATTAATGTAATGTACAACATCCATGAAATGAATTTTAATATAAAGAATAAAAATAAATGGATAAGTTGAATGCATGTAATATAAATTGAATTGAATAATAGATAATACTAAAGAAAAATTAATAGTGACTACTATCAAACTTAAATATTTTAAATTTTCGAGACATATGTATTAAATTAATATTCAAAAGCTTCGATCGATGTTAGCCAGTGTAAATGTTCAAATTTATGTTAGATTTATATTCTATTGGACAATCAAATATCTATTAATATGAACACAATCCATTCAAATAAATAGTGACCAAGTCTAAATGGCCTCCGATGCCGAAAAAGACCTTGAATAAATTTTTACCTTCGGTAATCGAAAGTTGTGTCTCTGCTTGTCATACCAGATTTTTCGTGTCGACATAGATTTAATTTCCAACAGTACGGTACATTAGAATTTCAAGATGAAAAATTTATAAGTGAAAATATTTATATTTTGTTACCATGGCAACCATTTCTCCTCTTTTCTAAGGAGTTACAAGAGTAAAGTGGTCTTCAAAAGATTTCATTGACAAAATAGGGACCGTGCGTTTAGACCTTTGCGCCAACTAGTGGCAATCATCTTAATTAGTCGGGGGATTTGTTAAATATTTAACATGTGATTTATTTTTGAATAATTATTAATTAAATATATTGAGATTATTTGAAGTTTGTCGACTTTAAGAAAAAATTGCTGTATCCGTGGCTGTAATAATACATCACTTCAGAAACCTGGAATGGATGTGAAAGTGAAATTTTATAAATTTCCAGATAACCACATGAAAATAGCAAAACGTAAACAGTGGATAAAAACAGTAAAAAATTATGACTAAGTCCAAAATTAATTAAAAATATATTATACTAGTCGCAAAGCCCGCCTTCGGCGGGCTTTCCGCCTAGCCAGGGGGCTGCGCCCCCTGGACCCCTTGCTCGCCTTCGGCGAGCAAGTTTATTCCCGATTTGGGATATTTCTTGTTGCAATGCAAGTGTTAAGATGTTAAGGAAGGATCTTATATTCAAGCGAGGCGAGGGTACCGATTGGGAACAGCACAAAAGGGTCTGTTTATGACTGTTTAAAGGGTCAGTCACCTGAGTCCTCTCTTCGTTTTTCAACTGCTGCGTAGCCCCCACCCCCAGCCCATAGTCAGGTAGGAAGCTGGTTCTCAGAGCATAAAGGACGCTCTCTAATTTCCTAGCCAACTTGTTGATTTTGTGTTCCCATATTGAAGAAATTTGATTATAATTAATTTTCCAAAATATTTAAGAGATTCAGATTATTACTACGTTACTCCCAGAGCCATGTATTATAGGTGTACTTAATTTCAAATAAATTCATTGAAAATTGTGGATTTCTATAGAACATATACATACATATTTACATACATACATACATTTTTCCCATTTCATTTTTATATATATAGATAATTAAAATGAATTTTGAGATTAAATCCGACGCATGTAAATAACTCATTTTGTTAACCAGGTTCTTAATATTTATGACATTTATTTATAATAAAAGCTTAACCTTAAAACTTTTTTTCGATTTCAGAGAAAATCCAAATCAAAATTCGAGAATTTGTAGTAATACTCATTTTATAAACAACGAAAAATCGGAACATCCGTCTTATATTCCCTCGATTGTTCCTGGAAGCAAAAATATTTTAAAAAAATATACAATCCTTGTGAGGTATCCGGCTATTAAAAATTCGTGAATTACTAAAAGCAGCTAGTACTAATAAATAATAAACTAATAAGTACTAATAAATCCTCTTTTTGGTCACAAAGACCAATTCACCCCGGAAGAAGTAGATGTAACATAACCTTCTGTAAGGATACATATTGAACGGGTTAATCAACGAATTAAGAACTTTAAAATTTTATCTAAAGTTCCAAATTCATTATTTCCTCATATTGATGAGAACTTGAATATAAAACGAATGATTTGGATTTAAATGTGACTTTGACGCTTATGACACTTTCAAAAGAATTTGTTTTTTCAACTACCGCATCGACATGATTTGAGTTGAATATTTTTTTTTCTCTTTTTCATCATTGTGGCCGCGGATAATATTACTGACAACTAGTTGAAATCAGTATTTTATTATTTTTTCCATTTTTTTTTAATATTTTATGTTGTTTGCAATGAATGTTTACATTCCACAAAGTTTGTCAAAAGAACACTAGACAGCGCTTACTTAGGCTATAGTGCTGCCTCTATGTTTCACGCACGATCCCTATAAGAATATACATTTTAAAGAGCATCTAAAAAATAATTGATTTTTGAATTAAAAAAAAAAAAAAATCGTTGGAGCGAATTTAGAGAAAATCGAAAAAACTGAAAAAGTACATCAGTAAAGTACTAGTACTCTTTGGCCGATTTTGATTAAAAGCTTATTTTTCCGGTCCCGGGGGGTGTTTAACTTAAATATAAAATTTCAACCTCATAGCTCAATTCCTTCATGCTTAAAATTGAACACACACACACACACCCACCCACCCACCCACCCAGTGGCGGTCCCAGGATTTTGTCAAGGGGGGGGCCCAAATTTTTTTTTTTTTTTTTTTTTTTATTCATTTAAGCTCTTTTTTTTTTTGGCAGCGAAGGCCATTTAGACCTATTTTATATATTTATTTCACCTGGTTTGGTAGCCAATGGCCCAAAATTTATGATGTAGGGAAGGTAAAGAATAGGGTGGCGCAAAAATCCGACTAATTTTTTTTTTCGACCTCGTGTTGGTCTAAATCCGAAGAGAGGTCGATTTGCACGTATTTTACATGAAATCTAATATGTTAAATAATATATCGTGAATAGAATATTTAAAAACTAATTTTTTTTTCAAAAATTGCACAATAAAGATAATTTTATCACGAATCCAATGATATACGGTTGCCTGCTGAAAACCTGTGCTGAATCCCGGTTGCTGCGGTTACTTTACAGATGCACTTTTTCGGTTTTTTTTAGATTTTCTCAAAATTTCCTCTTACGATTTTGATTAAAATTCAAAAAACAATTATTTTTTAGACTCTTTTTTAAAATAAATGTATATTCTCATTATCGGGTTGAAAACTTTTGAAGAACACTTTAATTTACTTTTGTACTTCATAGGAAAGAGAAGAAATGGTTGGCATGGTAACAAAATATAAATATTTTCCTATACTTATAAATTTTACATCTTGAATTCGAATGTACCGTACTGTCAGAAATTAAAAATATGTCGACACAAACAAATCTGCTGTGAGAAGCACAGGACATAATTTTCGATTCTTCTTAGGTAATCGAAACTTGTGTACCATGGCAACCATTTCTCCTATCTTTCCTATGAAGTACAAGAGTAAATTAAAAGTGTTCTTCAAAAAGTTTTCAACCCGATAATGAGAATATACATTTATTTTAAGGAGAGTCTAAAAAATATTTGTTTTTTGAATTTTAATCAAAATCGTAAGAGAAAATTTTGAGAAAATTTAAAAAAAAACGAAAAAGTGCATCTGTAAAGTAACCGCAGCAACCGGGATTCAGCACAGGTTTTCCGCAGGCAACCGTACATCATTGGATTCGTGATAAAATTATCTTTATTGTGTAATTTTGAAAAAAAAAAATTAGTTTTTAAATTAGTATTAAGAGATTTGTAATTAATTATAGTTTGCACAGGAATTTTTCAGGCAACCTATTCAAGGTATATTATTTAACATATAAAATTTCATGTAAAATACGTTTCATCCAATAGACAGCTGGGTGCAAATCGACCTCACTTCCGGATCCCCTACTATATGACAATATTTTAGTTTCTCATGTTTTAAGAGACCTCTCCAAAGATGAGCTCAAAAAAAATTTTTAAGGGTTGAAAATTTGATTTTTCTAGTCTAAAATTTTACCATAACGAGAAAAAAAATCGATTTTTGACGAATTTAAAATTTTTAAAAATTTTGAGGGGGTATGGAAAAATTTTTGAAAATGAGGCATTGAAATTTGCGTTTTTAGATACCCTGAGACGTGAAAAATTTATAATTTTTTTGTTTAGTTTTAAAATATTAAATAAAACTTTTGAATTTTTGTCTGTCCAAAGGGGGGGGGCCCGGGCCCCTCTGGGCCCCCCTGGGACCGCTAGTGCACCCACCCACACAGACAGACCATGTCGCGAAAACCACTTTTTTGGATTCATGGGACCTCAAAACGTGAAGATCCATCAAAATCTCGACATCCGAATTTTTGACATGAATCCAATACTTTCTCTCTATATATATATTACATATATACATAGGTAAGAGAAAGTAAAATAATTTTTTGAAATTTATAATTTTTACTTTCTCTTACCCTATATATGAAATATATAGAGAGAAAGTATTTTTTTATTTCATGTTATGATATACTATTTAAAAAAGTTTTTATTCTTTGACGTTTTTTCGAAAACTGAATAGTTTTTGAAATAATCAGGGAAGAAAAAGACAATCCCTGCTAATTTTTTAAAACTCTTTTTTGGCTACAGAGGCCAATTACGGGCCCTACCAATTTAAAAAAAAAAAAAAATCTGGTGTGACTGGCGCACAGCACACAACTTTCTCTTACCTTCGGTAATCGAAAGTTGTGTTCTGTGCTTGTCACACCAGATTTTTTGTGTCGACATATATTTAGTTCCCGACAGTACGGAACATTTGAATTCAGATGTAAAATTTATAAGTATGGGAAAATATTTATATTTTGTTACCATGGCAACCATTTCTCCTATCTTCCCTATGAAATACAAGAGTAAAGTGGTCTTCAGAAGATTTCAATCGCAAAATGAGAATATACATTTTTAAAGAGCATCTAAAAAATAATTGATTTTTGAATTTTAAAAAAAATCGTTGGAGCAAATTTTGAGAAAATCGAAAAAAACTGAAAAAGTACATCAGTAAAGTACTAGTACTCTTTGGCCGATTTTGATTAAAAGCTTATTTTTCCGGTCCAGGAGGGTGTTTAACTTAAATATAAAATTTCAGCCTCATAGCTCAATTCCTTCATGCTTAAAATTGAACACAGACACACAGACACACACACAGACAGACCATGTCGCGAAAACCACTTTTTGGATTCAGGGGACCTCAAAACGTGAAGATCCATCAAAATCTCGACATCGAATTTTTGACATGAATCCAATACTTTCTCTCTATATATATATTACATATATACATAGGTAAGAGAAAGTAAAAATATTGGTTTGGTTGCCTAAGCTCAAGGCTCCACTCTCGAGTACATCATCAGGCACTTGTGGCGCCGCCTGTACCAAATCTTTTCGGCTAAAGCAAATACTTTTTTATCCCAGTAAGGGGTCGTCCACATATTACGAAACGCCTTTTTTGACGATTTTCTATTCCCCCCCCCCCCAAGTCCCAGTTAGCCTCTAAATAATTATTTTTTTTCTAAGCAGTATTAAATATTTTTACAGATAAGAATTGATAGATAAATAAATGCATGAAGGGGTTGGTTGGTTTAAGCTACCTAGTCAATTCTATCTTTCTTATCAGAGTGAGATATAGATAGCAAGTTAAGAGCAGTTCTTTCTTTTCTCCCTAGTTGGCTGCAAGGCAACTTGGCGCCAGTTCAACCTCCCGAAATGAGGAGGGGAGGGGACTGACGAAATTTAACCACCCGTCAGGGGACTTAGGAAGCGCCAAGTTAATTAGTGTTGATGGGGTCGTGGAATGAATGCGGCCAATGGATGCTGAGCATTCCATTGAGCATGCACAGGCCCCCGGCAAAAGCAACTTAATTCTACAATATATGTACTACAACTAATTCATTCGGAATTTTGTAAAAGCTTTTCCAACACAGTGCCTGCTTAAAAGTTTGTTTTTTTATGCCACCTTTTGTTAAGAGTAAACTTTTAGATCTTCGAACTACTCTAGTTTATTAGGAAAAGTTTTTACTATTTTCATTTTATGACTTTATTTTCCATATCAGCTTTTAATTAGATGCAAAAGATATTTATTTAAATAGACTTTATTTAAAAGTAATTATTCATAGCACAATAATTTATAACATTAAGGATTGATAGCTAATTATAATTTTTACTTTCTCTCACTTATATATGTAATATGTAGAGAAAGTATTGGTTTCATGTCAAAAAATTCGATGTCGAGATTTTGATGAATATACACGTTTTGAGGTCCCCTGAGTCCAAAAAAGTGGGTCCCGCAAATTGGTCTGTATGTAACGATTTTAACCACGAAAATACAAAGTGAAATGTTGGAATTTTATACAACACTTTTGAGACGTGAAAATAAACTTTTGAACAAAATCGAAAGTACTAGTAGGCCTACTTTCCCCGAAGTACTTTTTCGGTTTTTTCGATTTTCTTAAAATTGGCTCTAACGAGTTTGATTAAAATTCATAAATCAACTATTTTTTAGATGCTTTTTTAAAAAAGTATATCAGTAAAATTTTTCCTGGAAATTGTTTGAACTAAACTTTACTGATGTAATATTTCAAATTCGCTTTCCGGCGCTTCCTTCCATAGAACCAATGTTAAATCCCCATATGGGGATTTGCATGTTAATTTCGATTCAAAAGGGCGTCCAAATTTTCCAATTCTTATGAAATTTTGTATTTATTTAGGATTCTCTATTGTGTATAAAATATGCAAATATGAGATCAAAATTTTGAAAAATAACCATAGTTTATTTCAAGCAGTCAAATTTAAAATACACAGAGCCCTATGGAAATTTTGATTCAATTGACTTTTTTACTTTTACTTTCTCTTACCTCTATATCTATATGTTAATATATAGAGAGAAAGTATTGGATTCATGTCAAAAATTCGATGTCGAGATTTTCAAACCCTCACCCCTCCCTCGGAAATCCCAAGAAATTATAAATAATGATAAATATAGAGAGTGAAACATAGTGTTTAAATTTTAAATAGGGCTACTGTTAGAAACGCAGTCTATTTTATAAAATTAAAATATATTAATTTGGATGGGGATTACCTCTCCCCCCCCCCCCGGCTCGGAAAAATTTTCTGGCTCATTTCGACTAATCATAATTGATATAAATTTCTAGTCTCCTCTTCCCATTCTCTATGAAATTGTCATTAAAAGATATATTCAATTATTAAGTTATATGTCTGAAAAAAGAAGGCATCTGGGATTCGAATCACGGATCTCTCTACATCTCTGGTAGAATATTTATTAAAATTTTTGTTTAACCGTTTTTAAATTAAAAAAAAACTGGTTTTTTTCTCTATTTTTGACTATTTATTCTTGTAGTCCTTTCTTGGTTCGGCGGAATCCCCCCCCCCCCTCCCATGAATCCGATAATACAAAAAAAGCTAATGATATCGATTTCTGAAAAGAATCATCTTTCAACAGGAAGGTGGATTCTGTCATTGTGAAAAGTTAGTTCAATCCTTTTGAAGAAATTTTTACAAAAATTCACGATCAAAGAAACTATTTGTCTATTATCTTTTTTTGCAAACTTTAATTTAAAAAAAAATCAATGTCCATTAAATGTAATATCAAGTAGAGAAAAAGGATGAAATAAAAAAAAAATATATGAGAAAATAAATCACAATATAAATACGAAAAGAGGAGATATTGTGAATTTTATGAGATTGGTTAGAATGAAGTTATAATCAAAAGAGCAAATATAAAAGCCGGTGGAATGAAATAGACACGCCGTCATTTTCTCTGAATATTTTGTAGGGCATCATAAATTTAAAATATAAATTCCCGTATATGATCTTAGTCAGTTAGAGTCTTGTTATGTCTTTGAAAAAAATGACAAAGCGTATAAGCCACCAGGGGGAATACTAATTTTGCTTTTATAAACATTTTATTTACGACTGACTGTTGACATATCATTTGACTCTCCTTTTAAATATGATGATAAATAATTTATTTACTATTTCATTTTTATTTTATGAATATTTTATTTATCAATTTCAATTTGAACTTGAATGAAACTAAAAAATTGTATTTAGAAACATTCTTGAGAAGAATATAAAATTTTATATTAATATAGTTTTGTTCATCTTCATATGCTCCTCGTCTAGAATTGGTCAAATTGTCCTTTTTGACTCCTTTCATGCCATCAGAGTTTTACTTAAGTTTCAATTCAAAAGGACTCAGATACAAAACAATCTCGGTGTGAATTTTTAAAGGGAAACTTTTTTTCATCGCCTCAAATTTTTTTTTTCGTTTATCATTACATGACGTCATCGACGACTCCCACAAGGTTTCTTTACTACGCTACGAGAGTGCGCTACTCTCGCTTTATTGTTTATATTCATATATTTTTCATATCATTTCATTACAATATATAAAGTGCTAGAAACTGAGTTCCTGTTCCTCTTTGTATGTGCCTCAAGGGGGGGGACAGCTCTATGGGAAGAATGTTTATAAGTTTTTAGTTGTTCTGATATGTGGTAGATGGCAATACTAGACTAGTTAAAAAATTTATCCTGTAGAGTTCGTTCCATTCGCCAACAATATAACATTTTTTCATGAGTTTAAATAAACAAATAAAAAAAAAAAATTATAAATTTGAATATAATAAAATTGTAACGCGCCCTACTCAATTATACACCCGCAATTATTGCCCCTTCGCATTCTATATGCTCTACGTGTTTTTAAAATGGGAAAGAAAGAAGTAAGTTCTTAATTATTTCATTATTTATTTTTTTTTTTTATAATATGTGACCGTCCACAATGGGGTTTTTTAATTACCCCCCTCCCAAAAAAAAAAAAAAAAAAAAAAAAAAAAAAAAAAAAAAAAACAGTGGGGAACCCTGAAAAATATTCGATTCATCAGAATCAATGTATTTTATATAAAAAATTTGGAAAAAAAAAAACAAGACTTTAAACTCATTTTTCTCAAAACTAATATATAATCGTAATCCAGTTTCGATGTATTGTCAAGGGATGCTTTACAAAATACTTGCCTGAAAAGATATGGGGTAAATTATTTTGTTTTCCTGCAAAAGAAACGCTTCTCCGCCAGTGTCTTCAAAATCTAGATCTAAACGAATTAATTTCATTTACTGCAAGACAGATTAATAACAGAGGAAATAGGGTTTGCCAACGGCATTTCAATGACACCCAATTCCAAAATAATTTACAACTTAAGCTTCTCAAGCAAGTTATTCTTTCACCGATTTGTTGTTACACTGTGCAAGAAGAAAAAATACACGCAACATCCAAGCCAAACAATCTACTGGGAGTTAATTTTTTTTTATTCGGTGAAACCTCCTAATTTTCTAAACAAAATAATAAAAATTTTTTTGCCAATTTACTTGTAGATTCTTGCACCCTTCAAATAAAGGAATAATTAAAGAGGAGAAAAATCTAGACTACATAGATGACAATGTCCAAGAAGAGGAAGAGGCAACACTGAAAACATCCACGCCCAGCCTTTGCAGATTAATTATAATTTTTTTACAATTTGCAATAAATTTTTTTAACACTAATTCTCTTTTTTTCCATTTACTGTTCATTTTCAAATAATTGTTTTAATCTTTTTTTTATTTTATCATACCGATAAACATATATATTAATATCAAGGGCGGATAGAGGGGGGGTAAAGGATTTAATTACCCCCCCCGCGATTTGAAAAAATACTTTTTTTCAAAAATAAATTTATTTTTAATGAAAAATTTTAAAAATTAACACTTAAAAATTTGATTTGTATTTATATTCTGGCAAACAAGTGCAGAATAAGCCTTTAAATTACCGAAATGAAGAAAAAATTGCGTGCTGTGCGACCAGTCACACCAGATTACCCCCGTTTCCCCGAGAAACACCTCTGGATCCGCCCTTGATTAATATACAGAAAATATTGAATAAATATCAAAAATTCAATACGAATTGGACGAAGTTTTCCCTGTGCAACTATCACATCAGTATTTGAAACAAATTAAATTTTTCGTGCACTTTTTTTTTTTTTTAATTTATTTAAGGTCTTTTTCGGCATCTAAGGTGATTTAGACCCCATCCCTATTAATTTCAAATGATTAGTAGCCAATTCAAATTAAATAAATTTTTCTGGCTTGGGACGGGACGCGAACTCGAGACCTTAGGCACGAGAAGCTAATGTCTTCTCTCTCGAGCCACGGGTCTCCCGCGCAAAATAATAGGTCGACACGCGTATAGAGGGCGCTAAACTTATAAACAATTTTTAACCTGGAGCTGTCCCATCTTGATTGTATGATCTGTGATGCGCCTGTTCTCTCGCTGATTGGTCAGAGTTACAGGAAGTGGAGTCAGAGAGGGAAATTTAAAACCTTAAAATTTTTCAATTGCTCGCCTTCACTTGCATCGTGATTTCATAAAACCCCACACAATGATTTTATTTTTTTAATCATCAACTTCTCTATATTAACGGTGTCAAAAATGGCCGCTTTTTTTTAAATAAATAAATAAATAACTTCATTAAAGGAACTCACAGATTAAAATTTATTAAAAAATATTTTCTTCGAACATGAAATAAAATTTGCTACACTCGAAAAGGACTACAAGCAAATACTGATAGGGCGAAAACAACAACATCGCGGGGAAGAAACGAGAGAGTGTTTGATTGGGTGAGAGACTTTTAGTGAGGGAAACTTTTTTTTCTTACTGTTTTAGTGTGGGGTTAAAATTCCGAATCTCCTTGAAGCTGATGGAAAGAATATGTTATATTTACGTTTAACATATTACAGTGTAGCCTATACTAAATATTTATCATTATAATTTGTTTTGATTTTTATCTTGATACTTTTAGTAAAAATGTTGCGCCCTATTGACTAGAGGAGCAATTAATTTATATAAATTACAAATTAATTTAATTGAACGTGTTAATTTAATAATGCTCTATAATTGATTTTCCCCCGTTACGATTATATTTGATAATCTTTTAATGGAGCTTTTATTCGCGTGTGAATGTGAATATGAATAGAAGGCTGAAGGACATTGTCATTTGCACGAATTTCAAAGGCCAATTACATGTAAGCTTCATTAGTTTAGAGTGCTTCGAATGGTGGGGGTGAAGGGGGTGAGCGAGATAGGTGCTGAACGACAATTTATCAAAATAATCAGATGTCTATTGTCTTCAATTGATGAATTCTACGATTTAAAAAAAAATAAAAATAAAATGGCTTGAGATTGGAAGGGCGGATTTCTTCATCCCCTTCAGTGACGTCACCAATGCCACTTAATAGATTGAAATCGGAAATTGTATTCATCCCAAGAGGGACAATGTGGCATTAGTTACCCGTCTCTAGAGACATCATTTGCATACATAAGTTACATAATTGATCTGTAATACCCCATTATAAGAACAAATAGTCAGGAAAGTAACCCGATAACTGGGTGAAAGACAACCATAAATCGATTGAGACCAAATTACTCAAAGATACTAAAATATCTCGCTAATTAAATCATTTTATTCCTCAATTCGTTTAAAAAATTTTTATAACTATTATTTTGTATGATTATGAATTATGTTCTACTAATCAATCAAATTTTCTTTGAAGAATAGGACTACAAGTAAAACCCCTCTTATCCGGCCTCAGATCAACCGGCCCTCGGATTAACCAGCCTATCCCATTAGTATTATAATTTACATACATTATTTTTATTATTTATACATAAATTACTTTATTAAACTGTATCGTGCAATATTGTGCAATATGTTTGTTCAGATTGTGAAGAGGAAGGGAAGGAGTTGCCCAGTTTGTTTACTCGCTTGCTTCCCAGTCTTTTTTTCTACTACATAGGTTTGCGATCTCTTAAACAAAAATGAGCTAGTTAGGAAAACGAAAACGTCTGATGAAAATGAATGAAAATCAATTACAGTCATGCATCTTGTGTTGCATATTAGCAAATACCGCAGGCGAAATGTTTAAAATAGTTTTTCAAGCTTTTTTTTTCTCTGGTAGAAAAAAAAAGCTTGAAAAACTATTTTAAACATTTCTCATATTTTAATATTTTCCTTCGTAATCCAGATTGTTAGTAACAAAGGAAAATAACAAATTTTATTATTCAAAAAAATGTTTTCTAATATATTTATTAAATCAAAAAACTCATACAAAAAAATCTTAGGTTGATATACAAAAATATCAATTTCTTCATAATTTTTCTTTATTAATTTGGGCCTCAAAGCTCATACAATTCATTATTTCCATTTTGTTTAATATAAATAGTACAAAAAAACCTAACCCTAAGACAAAGGAAAAACGACATTTATACAATTTGAAAGGTTATATTTGCCGAGATTAGCAGGAATTTTCTCAATTTGAAATGTTTTAAAACAATGAAATGATTGTTTTTGCTGAAATATAAATTTTATTGATTTATTTATTTAATTACAGAAACTAGTTTCGAGAACATTTGTCCATACCAGACTGATGAAGAGGACAAATGTTCTCAGAAACCAGTTGTAATTAAATAAATAAATCAATAAATTTATATTTCAGCAGAAAACAATCATTTCATTGTTTTAAACATTTCAA
>JAKCPI010019869.1:0-11075 GCA_023213315.1 Euborellia annulipes | reverse complement strand
CAGATGAATTTATTTTTACCTTTTAAATTTTAAAATTATTTCACCACTTTACAATAATCCATCACCATATACTTTCAAGGCTAGCTTTACTATCAGTTGAGAACTTGATTGTGACGCTCACTGTACAAGTCTTGCCTATGTCAATTACCATAAAAAATCTCTCCCTTGTTAAAAAAATAATATGGTCCAGAGCTGGAGACAAAACGCCTCTATTATTACCGCTGGATTACAAAATATTTGGTCCAATGGAAGCTGATAAAATCATGATGCGCGATAATTATTTAGCGTTCCCTCTTTCATTTACAACTTGTTAGTGAAACCTCACATATTCTAAATAATTTTTACTTTCCTTTAAGTTCAATGCACTTCGTGCAACGATGTTCCAGTGGCAGTATGCCATCACGAAAGTGCGTTTCTGCAAGTCCTCTAAAATAGCAGTCGATTTCTGCTGCTCTTGCCTCTTCTTCCGTGGAAACACGTTTTCCCCCAAAAAAAAATTTTTAGTCCTGGGAATAAGTGGAAGTCAGAAGGATATGCGGCGGTTCGGCGGCACCCCACCTTGCCGAAAGATTTTTCATCCCTAAATTCACAGTTTGGATATGTGTTCTTGCATCTTAGGTGCCTAGACTAGACGTAATCCAAGATTTGTTCCTTTCCATGCATTGAAGTTGGTGGAGGAATTTTTGAGAATCTACTTTGAACGTCCTCATGTGCCTTTGCTTTCAATGTTTTGTGATTAAATAGTAACAGCTGTATCTCTGGATTCATTAACGGTGACCGTATCTACCGATCCAAAAAACAAAAACAAGAACTACACTACGTTAAATTTCATTTGCATCTTGAATTCAAATATATCGACGGAAACTAAATATGTCTTACTGAAGGGTAAGAGAAAGTTGTGTGCTGGGCGCCAGTCATACCAGAATTTTATAAAATGTAAAAATATATATTAATGTTAGTTGACTGATCCATAAATATTAATTAAACGTAAAATATGAATGCTCCTCCCTTTCTCTTTCTCACCAATTAGTCTGAGTTGCGTGTTGGTTGGGCTCAGCACAGAGGGGAGAGGGGATTAGGTTTAGTTTATACCACACCCTGAATTACGTTGATGTTAGGCATTTCTTATTTGGATATAATTAAATTAAAGATAATACTCAATTAACTTTATGAGAAAAGTTTTTAAATAATCTTTTTAAAACATTATTTTATTTATTACTTAGATAATATTCCTCTTACATGAAAAAAATGGGGGGGGGAAGTGGATCGAATAAAGAAGTAGGGTAAGAAAAGTTTTTTTATTATTATTAAATTTCTTACAATCCCTTAAACTATTAGGTCTACGAATTGACAAATTCACTTTTTGTATTTCTTTAAATTCTAATTGCAAAAACATGAATATTTATTAATTCAATTAAGCGAAAAAGGTAGGCACCTCCGGGAGTCGCACCACGGATCTACGGTAGTAGAGCATGCTGAGCACACATCGGCAGATCTGTGGTGCTACTCCCGGAGGTGCCTACCTTTTCGCTTAATTGAATTAATAAATATTCGGGTATATGTTTTCATTATTACTTGATGGACCAACACATGATATTTATAATTCTTTATTTATGAATATTTATTTAAGGAAGTCATCTTGAACCTCTTATGTTCATAATCGGCTTTTATTTTTCGTTCCACCTGCTCCTTCTCCTGTCTGTTCATAATCTTTGTTAGTGATATTAAAAATGTAATAGAACATTGTAAATTCTTATTGTATTCTGACGATCTTAAATTGTTTAATTCTATTTCTGTTGATGACGATCGAACTTTCTTACAAAGAGATCTCGATAAGTACCTCTGGTGTAAAAATAATCACCTGAAATTGAATATTGGGAAATGTTTTTCAGTGTTTTTCTCCAGAAAACGGGTCCCTGTAAACACAGTTTTCAAATTACACATCACATGTTTAGAAAAGAGAGATAGGGTTTCCGGTCCGGGAATCATTTTGAATACCAGACTGAGTTTTAGTTCCCATATTGATAAGATTGTCTCAAGGCCTTCTAGAATGTTAGGTTTTGTCAGATCACCGTGATTTTGCCATTTCAACTTTGAAAACGCTTTTCTTCTCTCTCGTACGACCCAATTTAGAATATTTTCCAGCAGTGTGGTATCCTCACTCTTACATTCAAATCAGAACCATTGAGGCTGTGCAAAGAAGATTTCTCACGCACATGTTCTTTTAGACATAATTGTCTGTAAGGAATTAATCTACTAAATAAATTAAATTAAATGACGAGTGTTTAGGAGATTCAAGGCTGCCAAAAGCAATAGAGCAAAAATATATTTATCTTTCACTTTATTTTACACGCGTGTCGAGGTTTCGGCCGATTTTCCGGTCTTCATCAGGACAATGTGCTTTTTGCTTCGAGCTCAGAGAGGCTCTTGGCAACTCCTGACAATAGGTTTGTGCGAACTTTCGTCTGATGACATGACTTCTGGTTCAATAGTGATCACTAATCATCAGACGAATGTTCGCACAAACGTATTTTCAGGAGTTGCCAAGAACCTCTCTGAGCTCGAAGCAAACAGCACATTGTCCTGATGAAACCCGGAATATCGGCTGAAACGTCGACAAGCGTGTAAAATAAAGTGAAAGATAAATATATTTTTGCTTTATTGCTTTTGGCTGCCTTGAATCTCCTCAAAACTCATTTAAAATTCAGCCACTTCTCCTGAAATTAATCATTACTAAATTACTAAATTAAATAATTTATTTGTAGCTAATAGGGCATTTTATTGCGCATTTCGGTAAGCGTTCCGCTAACTATTGAGATGATGAAATTAGAGCTCTACCTCATCCCTTAATTTATTTTCTAATATCTCCTCGATGCCAATAAATTGTCAATACATTATGGTTGATATGTTTTTTTGTTCAAAATTTCTATAAAATATTTCTATAAAATATTTATAACGGCTTTTTAACATTTCTGAGTCACGACCTAAATTTGACAAATATTACAATTCAATTAATGTAATGTACAACATCCATGAAATGAATTTTAATATAAAGAATAAAAATAAATGGATAAGTTGAATGCATGTAATATAAATTGAATTGAATAATAGATAATACTAAAGAAAAATTAATAGTGACTACTATCAAACTTAAATATTTTAAATTTTCGAGACATATGTATTAAATTAATATTCAAAAGCTTCGATCGATGTTAGCCAGTGTAAATGTTCAAATTTATGTTAGATTTATATTCTATTGGACAATCAAATATCTATTAATATGAACACAATCCATTCAAATAAATAGTGACCAAGTCTAAATGGCCTCCGATGCCGAAAAAGACCTTGAATAAATTTAAAAAAAAAATGTGACACAAGCATAAGAAATAACTCAGAGTTATAAAGGGACTTTTTTTTAAACTGAAAAAAGACAAAATAATATTACACTGCGATTAATTGAGTGGTTCCTAATCGCTGGTCACCAAACCAGAACTGGGCCACAGAGAAATAGATTTTTTTCAAAAATTATTATATTCTATTACAGTTTCTAAAATACGAGATCAAACGTAATTTGTAATATATACTGGAAATAGTATATATTTGAAATTAAAATTTGAAAGAAATCATTAAAGCGAATTTCCTTGAATTTAGGCAACCAAAATGGTTAGCCGTCAGCTCTCATAAAAGTTTTACACTTAATTTGCATTTAAAAAAAAATCTAGTATGACTGGCGCACAGCACACAACTTTCTCTTACCTTCAGTAATCGAAAGTTGTGTCTCTGCTTGTCATACCAGATTTTTCGTGTCGACATAGATTTAATTTCCAACAGTACGGTACATTAGAATTTCAAGATGTAAAATTTATATGTGAAAATATTTATATTTTGTTACCATGGCAACCATTTCTCCTCTTTTCTAAGGAGTACAAGAGTAAAGTGGTCTTCAAAAGATTTCATTGACAAAATGAGAATATACATTTTAAAGAGCATCTAAAAAATAATTGATTTAAAAAAAAAAAATCGTTGGAGCGAATTTAGAGAAAATCGAAAAAAACTGAAAAAATGCATCAGTAAAGTACTAGTACTCTTTGGTCGATTTTGTTCAAAAGCTTCGTGTCACGTACCAGGGGGGGGTGCCTAACTTTAATATAAAATTTAACCTCCTAGCTCTTTTCGTTCTTGAGATATTTTGTTCACAGACAGACACACAGACAGACCATGTCGCGAAAACCAATTTTTTTGGATTCAGGGGACCTCGAAACGTGTATATCCATCAAAATCTCGACATCGAATTTTTGACATGAATCCAATACTTTCTCTCTCTATATATATTTCATATATAGCTTTATAGGATAAGAGAAAGTAAAAATATTGGTTTAGTTGCCTAAGCTCAAGGCTCCACTCTCGAGTACATCATCATCAGGCACTTGTGGCGCCGCCTGTACCAAATCTTTTCGGCTAAAGCAAATACTTTTTATCCCAGTAAGGGGTCGTCCACATATTACGAAACGCCTTTTTTGACGATTTTCTATCCCCCCCCCCCCCAAATCCCAGTTAACCCCTAAATAATTATTTTTTTTCTAAGCAGTTTTAAATATTTTTACACATAAGAATTGATAGATAATTAAATGCATGAAGGGGTTGGTTGGTTTAAGCTACCTAGTCAATTCTATCTTTCTTATCAGAGTGAGATATAGATAGCAAGTTAAGAGCAGTTCTTTCTTTTCTCCCTAGTTGGCTGCAAGGCAACTTGGCGCCAGTTCAACCTCCCGAAATGAGGAGGGACGGGGAGGGGGAGGGGACTGACGAAATTTAACCACCCGTCAGGGGACTTAGGAAGCGCCAAGTTAATTAGTGTTGATGGGGTCGTGGAATGAATGCGGCCAATGGATGCTGAGCATTCCATTGAGCATGCACAGGCCCCCGGCAAAAGCAACTTAATTCTACAATATATGTACTACAACTAATTCATTCGGAATTTTGTAAAGCTTTTCCAACACAGTGCCTGCTTAAAAGTTTTTTTTTTTTTATGCCACCTTTTGTTAAGAGTAAACTTTTAGATCTTCGAACTACTTACTCTAGTTTATTAGGAAAAGTTTTTACTATTTTCATTTTATGACTTTATTTTCCATATCAGCTTTTAATTAGATGCAAAAGATATTTATTTAAATAGACTTTATTTAAAAGTAATTATTCATAGCACAATAATTTATAACATTAAGGATTGATAGTTAATTATAATTTTTACTTTCTCTCACTTATATATGTAATATGCAGAGAAAGTATTGCGATCATGTCAAAAATTCGATGTCGAGATTTTGATGGAAATACACTTTTTGAGGTTCCCTGAGTGGATCCCGCAAATTAGTCTGTGTGTAACGATTTTAACCAAGAAGATAATGAGATACAAGGTGAAATGTGAAAAGTTGAAATTTTATACTTAAGTTATGCACACTCCTGAGACGTGAAAATAAACTTTTGAACAAAATCGGTCAAAAAGTACTAGTACTTTCCACGAAGTACTTTTTCAGTTTTTTTAAAATTGGCTCTAACGAGTTTGATTAAAATTCATAAATCAACTATTTTTTAGAAGTAAAATTTTCCCTGGAACTAAACTTTACTGATGAAGTATTTCAAATTTATTATCCGGCTCTTCCTTCCATAGAACCAATGTTAAATCCCCATATGGGGATTTGCATGTTAATCAAAAGGGTGTCCCCCTTTGGAACTTTTTACACATTAAAAAAAAAAAAATTTTGAATTCTTAAGAAATTTTGTATTTATTTAGGATTCTCTATTGTGTATAAAATATCCAAATTCGCTCAGGGACCCACATTTTGTGGGTACGTGGATGGCGACCACGAGCTGCCCGAGCTGAGACAGGCAGCCCTTCAGTTCTTTGTATGTCTGTCTCTTCCTTTCTCTTTTCAACAGGAGTTAGACCGTGCGACGGGCCGGCCCACAGTGGGCCAGAAAACCAATTTAGGGCGCCAAAAGTCGAAAAAACGAAATGCACCAGAGAGACAAACTATCTATGACCTGATGTACTATGACCTTGAAGGCTTCTAGTACCGCAAATATCAACTCGCCCGAAGTACATCTAGTTGCTTTGAAGACGCGATAAAGTGGCGGTTATTGACAGCAATTTGCATTGTGAATTTGTATGTGTTTTTCAAGCGCGTGTTACGGTGACTTGTTCCAGTGTTTTGAAATTAATAAACATGGTGTCCTATTGAATTTTTCATCCTGAATACGAATCTGTGCTCGTCCATTGCTATAATTTAATTGGTAGTTTGAAAATTTGCAGTTGAAATAAGTACTTTTTGTCCCTTAGAACTGGCTATATGTAGTGCTACAAAAATGTCCCTCCATTTCCCGCCAAAACTTTTCAAATAAAAGTTGTTCCTTAAAGCCCGTACTATCACCTACATTTCGTACATTTTGCCCGTTTTTGCCCCAAATCCTTAAAATGTGATTTATACCACTAAATTAGTGATTACTATTGTGTAAATTCTAGTTCTTCCTGCGATCATGATTTTTATTGTTGAAATTCTGTTACATAACTTGCTAAATTAATAATTTGATTCCTTTTTGTATTTTGATTAAGAACCGACCGAATATTCGGTTTCGGTTACGGTTTCGGCCAGGGCGAAAAAAATTTAAAAAAAAAAGATAAGTAAAATGTTAAAGTGAGGTGGATAGCTGAGTAGATCTCGTAATAAGGAAGAAAGAAAAGAGCGTTTGCAGCTAGGTTTATTTCGTTTAATAATCACTTCAAGCCGACGTTTCGGTCAGATATACGACCATCATCAGGGCTACAATCAATAACAGAAAGGAGCGAGTGAGTTTACAGTCAAAAGAAAGAAAATTAGTTTTCTTACATCATATGCGCACAAATTAACAAATAATTATAATAAGATCAATGATAAAATTAAGAAACATAAGTTACATACAAGGTATATTGTAGATAGAATTAATAAAAGTAATTTTATGGTAATATAAAGTGAAAATGTGCGTGTATGGGGAATTTCCCAAATTACCAGGACGTGCCTTAAGTCAAAAACTGTGACAATGCCAGGCCAGCTGGGAATTCCCCCCAGTTCAGGAGAATATACTGACTCAGATGTATTTCATCTCACATCCGAGGAATCTGACTCGGACTAATAAATGAACTAATCACTTTAAAAAAAGACGCATTTCAATCACCCCACAAAATTCCAAAATGAATGATTTGCTCCCCTTCTTTGGTCACATTTTTTTTTGCAAAAATGTGGCCAAAAATGGACTCAGCGCCTCAAAGAACATATATTTTGATACCCTACAAGAAATATTCCAAAATTTTGAAATCTGCCCCCTCCCCCTAGTACCCCATTTGGTTTTTTCGCAGAAATATTTGTAAAAATAGACTCAGCGCGTCAAAAAACATATTTTGATATCCGACACGAAAAATTCCAAAATTTTGAAATTTGCCCCCTCCCCCCTGGTACCCCATTTGGTTTTTTCGCAAAAATATTTGTAAAAAATTGACTCTGCGCGTCAAAAAACATATATTTTGATACCCAACACGAAAAATTCCAAAATTTTGAATTTTGCCCCCCCCCCCCCCCCCCTGGTACCCCATTTGGTTTTTTCGCAAAAATAAGTTCAAAAATGGACTCAGCGGTTCAAAAAACCCCTATAAACCAAAAATCAGAATTTTGGCGCCCTAAATTGGTTTTTCTGGCCCACTGTGCGGCCTCGTTCTATTTCTTCCGGTCGTAAAAACGCCTGATAGGGCTGGAGGGAAAAAGTGAGGTCCGCCGACCCCGCATAGCGGGAATAAGGCGAGGACAGAAGTATAAAATCCAAATCTCAGATTAAAATTTTGAAAAATAGCTAACTATAGTTTATTTCAAGCAGTCAACTTTTTGATATAAATTTCTAGTCTCCTCTTCCCATTCTCTATAAAATAGTCATTAAAAAGATATATTCAATTATTAAGTTATATGACCGAAAAAAGAAGGCTTCTGGGATGCGAACCACGAATCTTTCTACATCTCTGGTAGAATATTTATTAAAATTTTGTTCAACCATTTTTAAATTAAAAAAACTGGTTTTTCTCTATTTTTTTTTTTTACTATTTATCCTTGTAGTCCTTTCTTGGCTCGGCGGAATCTCACCCCCCCCCCTCTCCCATGAATCCGATAATACAAAAAAAGCTAATGATATCGATATTTCTGAAAAGAATCATTTTTCAACCGGAAGGCGGATTCTGTCATTGTGAAAAGTTAGTTCAATCCCTTTGGAGAAATTTTTACAAAAATTCACGATCAAAGAAACTATTTGTCTATCATCTTTTTTGCTAACTTTAATTAAAAAAAAAATCAATGTCCATTAAATGTAATATCAAGTAGAGAAAAAGGATGAAATAAAAAAAAAAATATATGAGAAAATAAATCACAATATAAATACGAAAAGAGGAGATATCGTGAATTTTATGAGATTGGTTAGAATGAAGTTATAATCAAAAGAGCAAATATAAAAGCCGGTGGAATGAAATAGACACGCCGTCATTTTCTCTGAATATTTTGTAGGGCATCATAAATTTAAAATATAAATTCCCGTATATGATCTTAGTCAGTTAGAGTCTTGTTATGTCTTTGAAAAAATGACAAAGCGTATAAGCCACCAGGGGGAATACTAATTTTGCTTTTATAAACATTTTATTTACGACTGACTGTTGACATATCATTTGATCTCCTTTTAAATATGATGATAAATAATTTATTTACTATTTCATTTTTATTTTATGAATATTTTATTTATCAATTTCAATTTGAACTTGAATGAAACTAAAAAATTGTATTTAGAAACATTCTTGAGAAGAATATAAAATTTTATATTAATATAGTTTTGTTCATCTTCATATGCTCCTCGTCTAGGATTGGTCAAATTGTCCTTTTTGACTCCTTTCATGCCATCAGAGTTTTACTTAAGTTTCAATTCAAAAGGACTCAGATACAAAACAATCTTGGTGTGAATTTTTAAAGGGACACTTTTTTTCATCGCCTCAAATTTTTTTTCGTCTATCATTACATGACGTCATCGACGACTCCCACAAAGGTTTCTTTACTACGCTACGAGAGTGCGCTATTCTCGCTTTATTGTTTATATTCATATATTTTTCATATCATTTCATTACAATATATAAAGTGCTAGAAACTGAGTTCCTGTTCCTCTTTGTATGTGCCTGTTCTCTCGCTGATTGGTCAGAGTTACAGGAAGTGGAGTCAGAGAGGGAAATTTAAAACCTTAAAATTTTTCAATTGCTCGCCTTCACTTGCATCGTGATTTCATAAAACCCCACACAATGATTTTATTTTTTTAACCATCAAATTCTTTATATTAACGGTGTCAAAAATGGCCGCTTTTTTTAAATAAATAAATAAATAACTTCTTTAAAGGAACTCACAGATTAAAATTTATTAAAAAATATTTTCTTCGAACATGAAATAAAATTTGCTACACTCGAAAAGGACTACAAGCAAATACTGATAGGCGAAAACAACAACATCGCGGGGAAGAAACGAGAGAGAGTTTGATTGGGCGAGAGACTTTTAGTGAGGGAAACTTTTTTTTTACTGTTTTAGTGTGGGGTTAAAATTCCGAATCACCTTGAAGCTGACGAAAGAATATTTCATATTTACCTTTAACATATTACAGTGTAGCCTATACTAAATATTTATCATTATAATTTGTTTTGATTTTTTATCTTGATACTTTTAGTAAAAATGTTATGCTCTATTGACTAGAGGAGCAATTAATTTATATAAATTACAAATTAATTTAATTGAACGTGTTAATTTAATAATGCTCTATAATTGATTTTCCCCGTTACGATTATATTTGATAATCTTTTAATGGAGCTTTTATTCGCGTGTGAATGTGAATATGAATAGAAAGGAAGGACATTGTCATTTGCACGAATTTCAAAGGCCAATTACATGTAAGCTTCATTAGTTTAGAGTGCTTCAAATGGTGGGTGGGGGTGAAGGGGTAAGCGAGATAGGTGCTGAACGACAATTTATCAAAATAATCAGATGTCTATTGTCTTCAATTGATGAATTCCTCGATTTAAAAAAATAAATAAAAATAAAATGGCTTGAGATTGGAAGGCGGATTTCTTCATCCCCTTCGGTGACGTCAACAATGCCACTTAATAGATTGAAATCGGAAATTGTATTCATCCCAGGAGGGACAATGTGGCATTAGTTACCCGTCTCTAGAGACATCATTTGCATACATAAGTTTCATAATTGATCTGTAATACCCCATCATAAGAACAAATAGTCAGGAAAGTAACCCGATAACGGGGTGAAAGACAACCATAAATCGATTGATTCCAAATTACTCAATTTGAAGTTCAAAGATACTTAAATATCTCGCTAATTAAATCATTTTATTCATCAATTCGTTTAAAAAATTTTTATAACTATTATTTTGTATGATTATGAATTATGTTCTACTAATCAATCAAATTTCAATTGAAGAATAGGACTACAGTAAAACTCCTCTTATCCGGCCTCAGATCAACCGGCCCTCGGATTAAACAGCCTATCCCATTAGTATTATAATTTACATACATTATTTTTATTATTTATACATAAATTACTTTATTAAACTGTGTCGTGCAATATTGTGCAATATGTTCGTTCAGATTGTGAAGAGGTAGGGAAAGGAGTTGCCCAGTTTGTTTACTCGCTTGCTTCCGAGTCTTTTTTTCTACTACATAGGCTTGCGATCTCTTAAACAAAAATGAGCTAGTTAGGAAAACGAAAACGTCTGATGAAAATGAATGAAAATCAATTACAGTCATGCATCTTGTGTTGCATATTAGCAAATACCGCAGGCGAAATGTTTAAAATAGTTTTTCAAGCTTTTTTTTTTCTCTGGTAGAAAAAAAAAGCTTGAAAAACTATTTTAAACATTTCTCAAATTTTAATATTTTCCTTCGTAATCCAGATTGTTAGTAACAAAGGAAAATAACAAATTTTATTATTCAAAAAAATGTTTTTTAATATATTTATTAAATCAAA
>JAKCPI010019868.1:0-21335 GCA_023213315.1 Euborellia annulipes | reverse complement strand
GATAACGCATATATTTGATAAACTTTGCCTTAGTTTGTGTTGATACATTTTTTACCAGTTATAAAATAGAGGGGGGGAGGCGTCATACTATTAAATATTTTTAAGGGTGGCGTGGTAACCTAAAGTTTGTAAAACCACTGCCCTAACCCAATGCTCATGTATGAAGTATCAAGAAATAACAAAAAGTTTATTTTTTATTTCTTATCAAACTTTATTTAATTTCCTAATATAAAAAAAATTTCTTTCTTGAATTTTCATGATCTATTTATTTATCAAGTCAAGAAAGTTGTGTTGTTGTTGTTGTTGTTGTTATTTTTATGTATTCTCCAACACTATTACTGTATATTTGAAAGTTTTTGAAATGGAGGCAAATCTTCCTTTTTATATTCGCTCGGATCTTTTTTATTCCTCTTTAAAAGAAACCAGGCTAAGAACATTCTGTTTATGAATGTGCTTAATGTAGCAAGGATATTTCATTCTCGAGTTTTACATCTTTCATCCTATTTTAAATAAATTAAACTTGTTATTGGGGTTGGATGAAAAAGATTTAAAATTCGTCTTTTTTAATTTATATAAAAAAATTATTAGTTATATTAATTTAAGATTTAAAAAAAATATGCAGAAATTAACGATCGCTGGGTAATCTCTTCTACTGATTAGATGAGCCCCTCGTGGTTGAAGAAGGTTTACTGGAAGTGAATTAGAGTGGGGTTGAAATTTCAAATTTTCTCCTAATTAAGTCTTGTTTAAAAAAAAAATATGGTTTGACCGGTTGCACAGCACACGACTTTACTTTCTCTTAAAGTTGTGTTCTGTGCTGGTCACTCAAGATTTTTTGTGTCGACATATATTTAGTTTCCGACAGTATGGTACATTTGAATTTTAAAATTAAAATAATAAATATGAATTAATAAAAAAAATATTTTTATACAAATATATATTTTTTAGTATTAAAAATTTTTGTTTTGTATTATTTTATTAAATGGGGGGGGGGGGGGGACGTCATACGATAAAATATTTTTAAGGGAGGCGTTGTAACAAAGTTTGGAAACCACTGGCCTAGAGTAAGACTCATTCTAGAAAATTATACTATGTGTAAAACCCAAAGGCGGATCCAAGGAATTTTTTCAGGGTTTTAATTTTTTTTTTTACTAGACGCGAAGCTCGCCGAAGGCGATAGCATTGTTAATTATTTTATTTATTAAGATTGAATTAGGGGTTGAAAAATTGAAAAAAATGTTTTTTAAATTTTTTTTAGCTAAATCGAAGCCAAATAAATAAAAAACATTCAAAAAATAGCGTTGATTATATTATTATTTTGTTTAGGGGGATGAAGGGTCGATTATTTAAGAAAGGCCTTGGAATATTCCATATCACTTGTTGACATTTTTTTCCGGCTCTAAATATAGTTAGATTAGAGCAAACGGTATTTTTTTACTTTTAATAAAAAGGGAATTGTTATTTTCATCTGTTTAATTCCTATAAACAGAGAGAGAGACGAATCTCTCGTCCAGTCGAGTCGAGCGCGTTGCCGGGATGCAGGCGCTGCTATCTTTTTTGTGTTTAAAGTGAATCAAAGTGAATAATTAATATTGTGTAATACACCCTGACCTCACCGTCAGCCAGCACACCCTCTTGAGAGTCTTAAAAAAGGTAATTATTATGCATTTTATCGTTGAAAAAAAATGATAGAAACAAATAATTTGGCTTCGAAAAACGATTCTTTTGAATATGAAATTAAATATTTTGCATTTCACTAAGGGTAGAGGGAGAATATAAGCTGTTGAAAGGGGGAGGGGGAGTGGAGGTGTCATTGAAAAAAATTAGGCTAGTTTTTTGTTTTTTATCTTTTTTTTTAAACACTCACTTTTTTCTCATTCACACTCAACACTCAACTCACACAATCATTCACAGTCTTTTTTGCAACTCTATATATTTCTATAGAGAAAGTATTGGATTCATATCAAAAATTCGATGTCGAGACTTTGATGGATATAATGAATCCAAAAAAGTGGTTTTCCCCACATGGTCTGTCTATATGTTTGTTTGGGTTCAATTTAAAGCATGAAGGAATTGAGCTAGTAGGTTGAAATTTTATATTTAAGTTAGGCACCCCCCTAGGGCGGGAAAATAAGATCAGGAATGAAAGTTAGAAAAAACGAAGCCAGAATTTAAAATTAAAAATATATTTTACCAGCTGACGTTTCGGCTATGGTCAAAGCCATCCTTGGAGCTGTTAGTGGTCATCCTGGCTTTGACCAAGGCCGAAACGTCAGCTGGTAAAATATATTTTTAAAGAAAAAATCCTGACTTCGTTTTTTCTTTCATTCCTGATCCAAATTCCATCAGCCATAAAATACCCCTATGCCAGTGTTTTCCAAACTGTGAGGAGGCGCGGACTAGTCTAAGGGGAGGCGCGAATATTGGCCCCCAGGACCAATTTTCCAAATGATTGCTAGATTTAATATAAATAAAAAAAAAATTAAAAAAAATATTTTTATATATATTTATATTTTTTTAGCTTTAAAAATTTTTGTTTTTGTATTATTTTATAAAATGGGGGGGGGGAGGCGTCATAAGATTAATTATTTTTAAGGGAGGCGTGGTAACAAAGTTTGAAAACCACTGATATAAACAGTACAAAATAAAACAATTAATTAAATATCTTCTGGTCAAATTTGAGTAGCCTACCTATTTGTAAGGAAATTTAAAAAACAAATGTTTGCCCCCCCCCCCAAGAAAAAGTTTTTTTTTTTTTTTTAAACATTCACACTTTTTCTCATTCGCACTCACACTCACACACACATTCACACAGTCTTTTCGGCAACTCAGGCCATTTAAGACTTTAGGCAATAACCGTTGCAATTAATATATATATTGTGGGTTCAGGCATTTTCTATTTAAGCCATATGGTATCCAAATGGCTTAAATAAAATCATCGGACTGCCTGGCTCCGAACCCGCGACGCTTTTACGCTGTAAAATTTATAAACGTGCAAAAATATTTATATTTTGTTACCATGGCAACCATTTCTCCTAATTTGAAGTACAACAGGAAAATGGTCTTCATAAGATTTCAATGGCAAAATGAGAATATACATTTCAAAGAGCATCTAAAAAAAAAAGTTGATTTATGAATTTTAATCAAAATTGTTGGAGCAAATTTTGAGAAAATAAAAAAAAACTGAAAAAAGTAGGGGCTACATCAGTAGAGTTCTAGTACTCTTTGGCCGATTTCGTTCAAAAGCTCCCTGACACGTCCAGGGGAGTGCCTAACTTAAAAATATAAAATTTCAACCTCCTAGCTCTTCTCGTTCCTGAGATATTTTGTTCACAGACAGAACATGTCGTGAAAACCTTTCAGGGGACCTCAAATATATAAAAAATATATTACTATTACTATTATATATACTCTGAGATTTTTGACAATGCCTGTTACGCTCTAACGTCTGGAACTTCCTTTTTACTTCCTGGAAATTTATTTTTCTACCTTTTAATCGATCGTTTCTTTATGCCGGTTTTTCACGGGGAGGATTCGATGCAACTATATAGTTGATTCCACTAATTAACAGGATAAATGCAAAGGGAGTGCAACGTCTGTAAAAAATGAAATCCTCCCGGCCCCTTTCACACGCAGTCAGCTCGTCCGCTTGGCGGATTCACGCCAGGCACATGTGCCGATCTCGATCTCATCCCCCCCCACTGGTTGAATCAACTCAACTAAATATGCACTACGCGCAATTTGGCCTTTCCCATTAGTCAACTAGTTGCCTAGCGGATTCCATAGAACATTGAAAAATATTTTGATATAGAACAATTTGTACTGACTGTTTCTGGCGGTGAGAGAGGGGGAATTTTGCCCCCCCCCCCCCCAAGGGCTCTGATTTTTATAAAATTTTATATTATTCTAAATAAAATACTTCAAAATATATCTTCGAATATACAAACTGTACAAAATTAAACAATTAATTGTGTGAAACCGGCTTTATTGTTAACGACTAATTTCTGCTCTGCTAATTCTTTCCTGTGGATATTAAAAATTAAATCATCAAAGTATTCCAAGTTCATTCCGCTGACCTTTGCATTAGTTTTTTTTTAGTAGACTTGTAAGTCTTCATAAACCTTTCAGCAAAATAAAAATAAATAAACCGTGAAATTAAGAGACAAATTTAAAATGCTTCGAATATAAAATTAGCTATGATATGCGGACGCAAGAATGGAATGAGATAATTTTAAGAATGACCCAAACGCTTTAAAGATATCCTTATCATTGTTTAATAAAACAATCGGATCTTTATTTGTTTTAAATTTATCGAAAATATACAGTACATAGGGCTTATATGCAAAATGTTCTAATCCTAATTGGAAATCACACTCAACATTTATAATGCCTTTGATCTCTGGGTCAGAGGTAGAGCATCAGCTTCTGGTGCCAAAGTCATCCCGTCCCATGCGATAAAAATTTATTTAAATTGAATTAGATACTAATCAATTGAAATAAATAGGAACGAGGTCTAAATGGCCTCAGATGTCGAAAAAGACCTTGAATGGATAAAATGAGGCACGTGGGTTCGGCTCCTCTCAGTGCATCATTTTTTCCTGTTCACAAGTTTATGAAAAAATAAAACCTGACAATTCGAAATTGATATTTTTTCTAATTTGTTAACCTATGGGTCAGCGGGCAAGGGTTCGCATCCTGTCTCAGGCAAAAAAATTTATTTCAATTGACTTGGATACCAATGATTTGAAGTAAATTGGGACGGAGTGTAAATGGTGAAAACCAATTTTAAAAAATCCTGCAAAAGAGAATATGAAGAATTATTCAAAATAATAATAAATGTTACAAATGTTTTGAAAGAATTTCTGCTGGCACCCAAACACACTTGAGTCTTCCTGAATCGACCTATGCATTTCTTGCTTACAATTTATAATGAGTGCAATAATTTTATTCCGTATTGCAATTAGTTCTCCCAAATGACCACTAATCAATTATATGATCTATCTCTAGAGTAGATTAATCATCCCCATTAACAATTATAAATATTCAGCAACCTCTTTACAATTTTTAGTTTCTCTTCCCTTTGTACGGTATATATATAGAGAATTCATGGATTCATGTCAAAAATTCGATGTCGAGATTTTGACGGATATACACGTTTTGAGGTCTCCTGAGTCCAAAAAATCTGGTGTGACTGGCGCACAGCACACAACTTTCTCTTACCCTTCGGTAAGAGAAAGTTGTGCACCGTGCTGGTCACACCAGATTTTTTGTGTCGAGATATATTTAGTTTTCCATAGCACCTTAGTTTCAAACTTGCATTTTAAATGTTGACTGCTCCAAATAAACTATGGTTATTTTTCAAAATTTTAATCTCATATTTGGACATTTTATACACAATATAGAATCGTAAATAAATACAAAATTTCATAGGAATTGGAAAAAAAAATTTTAAATGCCTAAAAAGTTCCAAAGGGGACCCTCTTTTGAATCGAAATTAACATACAAATCCCTATAGGAAATTAACATTGTTCCTATGCGAAGATAAGGTGGAAAGGGAATTTAAAAAGAGTAGAGAGAGACGATAATGTTTGCAAGTGAGAGAGAGACATATATGTTTTCTTTGAAACAATTAAAGACACAAATAAATTTAAAAAAAATGGGAATTTAAATAATAATTGATTTTTAATCTAATAAAAAGAAAAAGATTTAAATTCCGTTACCATGGCAACCATTTCTATCTTTCCTATGAAGAACAAGAGTAAAGTGGTCTTCAGAAGATTTCAACGGCAAAATTAGAATATACATTTTAAAGAGCATCTAAAAAATAGTTCATTTATGAATTTTAAAAAAAATCCTTGGAGGGAATTTTGAGAAAATCGAAAAAAACTGAAAAAGTACATCAGTAAAGTACTAGTACTTTTTGGCCGATTTTGTTCAAAAGCTTATTTTGAGCGTGTGGGAAGCTACCTAAGTTAAATATAAAATTTCAATCCGGTAGCTCAATTCCTTCATGCTAAAAATCTGTCCACACATACAGACACACGCACACACACACACACACACATACATACACACACACAGACCAATTTGCGGGACCCACTTTTTTTGGACTCAGGGGACCTCAAAACATGTATATCCATCAAAATCTCGACATCGAATTTTTGACATGATCGCAATACTTTCTCTCCTATATATTTCATATATAGGCTAAGAGAAAGTAAAAAATGGGAATTTAAATAATAATTGATTTTTAATCTAATAAAAAGAAAAAGATTTAAATTCCGTTACCATGGCAACCAGTTCTATCTTTCCTATGAAGAACAAGAGTAAAGTGGTCTTCAGAAGATTTCAACGGCAAAATGAGAATATACATTTTAAAGAGCATCTAAAAAATAGTTCATTTATGAATTTTAAAAAAAATCCTTGGAGGGAATTTTGAGAAAATCGAAAAAAACTGAAAAAGTACATCAGTAAAGTACTAGTACTTTTTGGCCGATTTTGTTCAAAAGCTTATTTTGAGATTCTTCAAAGGTACCTAAGTTAAATATAAAATTTCAATCCGGTAGCTCAATTCCTTCATGCTAAAAATCTGTCCACACATACAGACACACGCACGCACGCACGCACACACACACACACATACATACACACACACACACAGACCAATTTGCGGGACCCACTTTTTTGGACTCAGGGGACCTCAAAACATGTATATCCATCAAAATCTCGACATCGAATTTTTGACATGATCGCAATACTTTCTCTCCTATATATTTCATATATAGGCTAAGAGAAAGTAAAAGTGGTTTTAGCAACATGGTCTGTCTGTGTATCTGTGAACAAAATATCTCAAGAACGAAAAGAGCTAGGAAGTTGAAATTTTATATTCAAATTAGGTACCCCCATGGGACGGGACACGAACTTTTTGAACAAAATCGGCCAAAGAGTATTAGTACTTTATTGATGTACTTTTTCAGTTTTTTTTTCGATTTTCTCAAAATCCGCTCCAACGATTTTGATTAAAATTCAAAAATCATTTATTTTTTAGATACTCTTTAAAATGTATATTCTCATATTGTCCTTGAAATTTTTTGAAGCACACTTTACTCTTGTACTTAATAGTAAAGATAAGAGAAATGGTAACATGCCATGGTACCAAAATGTAAATATTTTCCCATGTTTATAAATTTTACATCATGATTTCTATTATATGGTGGAATCTAAATACATCTTGTCACTGGTGTGACAAACACAGAACACAACTTTCTCTTACCTTGTGTTTGTCACACCAGATTTGTGTACCTTGTGTTTGTCACACCAGATTTTTTAAAATTATATTTAAAAAAATCTGGTGTGACTGGCGCACAGCACACAACTTTCTCTTACCTTCGGTAATCGAAAGTTGTGTTCTGTGCTTGTCACACCAGATTTTTTGTGTCGACATGTATTTAGTTTCCGACAGTAGGGTACAATTGAATTCAAGATGTAAAATTTATAAGTATGGGAAAATATTTATATTTTGTTGCCATGGCAACCATTTCTCCTATCTTTTCTATGGAGTACAAGAGTAAAGTGGTCTACAGAAGATTTCAATCAAAAAATGAGAATATACATTTTATTGAAGATCTAAAAAATAATTGATTTTTGAATTTTAAAAAAAATCGTTGGAGCAAATTTTGAGAAAATCGAAAAAAACTGAAAAAGTGCATCAGTAAAGTACTAGTACTCTTTGGTCGATTTTGTTCAAAAGCTTCGTGTCACGTCCCATGGGGGTGCCTAACTTAAATATAAAATTTCAACCTCCTAGCTCTTTTCGTTCTTGAGATATTTTGTTCACAGACAGACACACAGACACACAGACACACAGACAGACAGACCATGTCGCGAAAACCACTTTTTTGGATTCAGGGGACCTCAAAACGTGAAGATCCATCAAAATCTCGACATCGAATTTTTGACATGAATCCAATACTTTCTCTCTCTATATATATATTCCATATATACATAGGTAAGAGAAAGTAAAAAATCATGCTTTAAACAAATATTTATACTCCTTAATTAAGTAATTTGTTTAAAGGGAAAAGCTCAAGTGTGAGTCCCTCCTCTGCATTGGAGTTTGCGACGTCGGCTTTACTTTATATATACAATGGCAGTCATAAAATTGATTTCTGACATTTATAGTCTGTTGTTTGCATGTTGTTTTAAAATGTTCAAATTTAGATCAAGTGCACGTTCGTTGGATGATTTTTAAGCAGACACTCTCTCTAATAATAACGCTCGGAGTTTATATACTTTAAAACTTTTATAATTCTTTGATCATCAATACTTGTACTTTAATAAAGAGTACTTACAAACTCGTTCTAAACTGTTTCTTTTTTCTTTTAAACAACTTTTTTTATTTTATTATAAATATCGAATAGTTAGTTGGCAACCTGCGGCCCACAATAATATTTTGCCAAGCAATAACAAATTGTTTATCATGTAGCTGGTCCTGGGTTAAGCTACTTAGCCTTGTTTCTAAATTTTTTTTGTGTGCAAATTTAATTAATAATTTATTAATCAAAAATGTGTTATATTTAAATTATTTTCCTTACATCCACCTACAGGTATAATAGCAAGGAAAAAATTTTTGGTCTCAAACACTCAATTATTTTTATATAACTTTACAGTCTCAAAAAAAAAAAATGTAAAAAAATGAACCATAATTAATTTAAAAACTACTGACAAGTGAGTGAAAGGGAATTAATTCGAAAAAAACTAAAAAAGTTAATAGATATAAAAAAAAATCTGGTGTGACTGGCGCACAGCACACAACTTTCTCTTACCCTTCGGTAAGAGAAAGTTGCGCACTGTGCTGGTCACACCAGATTTTTTGTGTCGAGATATATTTAGTTTCCGATAGCACCTTAGTTTCAAACTTGCATTTTAAATGTTGACTGCTTCAAATAAACTATGGTTATTTTTCAAAATTTTAATCTCATATTTGGACATTTTATACACAATATAGAATCGTAAATAAATACAAAATTTCATAAGAATTGGAAAAAAAAATTTTAAATGCCTAAAAAGTTCTAAAGGGGACCCCCTTTTGAATCGAAATTAACATAAAAATCCCTATAGGAAATTAACATTAGGCCTATGAGAGAAGGCGGAGAGACAGGCGATAATGTTTGCAAGTGAGAGAGAGAGATATATGTGTTTTCTCCTAAGCAATTAAAGACACAAATAAATGGGAATTTAAATAATAATTGATTTTTAATCTAAAAAGAAAAAAGATTTAAATTCCGTTACCATGGCAACCATTTCTATCTTTCCTATGAAGAACAAGAGTAAAGTGGTCTTCAGAAGATTTCAACGGCAAAATGAGAATATACATTTTAAAGAGCATCTAAAAAATAATTGATTTTTGAATTTTAAAAAAAATCCTTGGAGGGAATTTTGAGAAAATCGAAAAAAACTGAAAAAGTACATCAGTAAAGTACTAGTACTTTTTGGCCGATTTTGTTCAAAAGCTTATTTTGAGCGTGTGGGAAGGTACCTAAGTTAAATATAAAATTTCAATCCGGTAGCTCAATTCCTTCATGCTAAAAATCTGTCCACACATACAGACACACGCACACACGCACGCACACACACACACACACACACACACACACATACATACACACAGACCAATTTGCGGGACCCACTTTTTTTGGACTCAGGGGACCTCAAAACATGTATATCCATCAAAATCTCGACATCGAATTTTTGACATGATCGCAATACTTTCTCTCCTATATATTTCATATATAGGCTAAGAGAAAGTAAAAGTAATAATTCACTAGAGTTACATCATAGAAAAACCATGAAAATTTATTTAATTTTTTATGCGTAACAAAATTTACGTATATTGATATATCTCTTATTTCTAGGGTATGGTAAACAAAAATAAAATCCGCTATTCGTTCAAATAATAATGAATTTTTATAAAAGAAAATATTTTAGATTAATTGCATTCCCCTTCACACCAAGGGCGGATACAAGGGGGGGTAAAGGGGGTAATTACCCCCCTGAGATTTGAAAAAAATACTTTTTTCGAAAAAAAAAATGTATTTTTAATGTAAAATTTTAAAAATTAACACTTAAAAATTTGATTTATATTTATATTCTGGTAAACAAGTACAGAATGCGCCTTTAAATTACCGAAATTAAGAAAAAATAGTGTGTTGTGCGACGAGTCACACCAAATTACCCCCCCCCCCCCCCCGAGAAACACCTCTGGATCCGCCCTTGCGTCACACACACACATGCATTCCTCACACAGACCCATATATGGACCCTGTTCAATGAAGAATAAACCCTGTTATACAATGGTGTGTCAAAGACCAAACATCGAGTTTTGAGAAAATTAACATTAAAGTTTTTTGTTTTCATTGGATTATATATAATTTTTGTTGTCAATTGTGCAAGTAACATTAAATATAAATTTTTTTAGGTCATATTTCATAAAAAATATTATTAATTAAAGAATTTGAAACAATATTCCATGCTTAACTCAATTTTTAATTTTTTGGTTGACACACCATTGCATAACAGGGTCCATATATAGATATACTTTTCTACATGGGTTTAAACTTGTTGTTACAGGTTGAGAGCAGCTTCTAACCACTTGAGACCTTTTGCATATTCGCCTGCGTCAGTATAGGCTGAGTAGCCAGTGCAGTTAACATCTCCGTTTCCACGCTGGTCCATTTCATCTCCACAACTCCTTTATTTGGTGAGTAACTCTTGAAATTTGTACAAATCTTATCTAAATTTCCGAGTTTTGAGCTCTGGAGACAGTGAGAAATTAAGTCGAATGGGATTTTATGAAATTTAATATTCTTGTTTCAAAGATCAATATTTTGATCAATTTGAAATTAAAACATTTAGAGAGTATTTTTTAAAAATATCTGGCATCTGGTGTGACTGGTCGCACATCATACAACTTTCTCATACCTTCGGCAATTGAAAGTTGTGTTTGTGCCGAGATATATTTATTAATATAAGAATCTATTTTTAGAGAAAGTTTACTCGTCGTTCCTTCAGGTGGATAAGGTGAGTTCTGATTAAAAACAAAATGTTTTTTTTTTGTATCTTGGGATTTTATTGCGACTGTTTTCTGCAGATTATCACAGTTTCGGGGTCAAATACCCCATCTTCAGGCTGAAACAACAATCATCACAATTTTGCTCATAAATGCTGTCATCTTTTATAATTTAATTATAGCGTTATGATTTGTACAAAAGCAAATAAAATTTTTTAAAGAATAAAGAAATTTTTCTTTTTTGTTATTTTTTACATCTTATAGCTAAAACAATTTGTTATTTAATCTTATTTTTATAATAAATTATACATACACATAAACCTAAGTAATGTTTTATTTTTTTATTAAACATATATAATTATTAACTACCTACCAGTGGCGTAACCAGGGGGGGCGAGGGGGGGCTCGAGCCCCCCCCGCCCCAGGCGCATCGAGCCCTTGGCGCCCCCCGAAACCGGCATAGGCGCCCTACGGCCTCTAAGATATAGCCCAGCGAATGTGATTTTATCATATTCTTTTCATCGATTGTCTTAAAAAATTGATTGTTTTCTTTTAAAATTATATTACAACTTGAATTCTACTATTTTAAATGAATTTAATTCCAAAAATAATAAATAACGTATATAGAGGCTTTATAATTAAAATTTTTTTTTTATTTTGCAATATATAAGCCTTAATTTGATGTTTTATGGCTGTGGAGATTTACTCAGGATTCGTATAAGCCTTAATATTTAATTTTTGGAATTCAAAATTTTTTTAAGCATGAAGGAATTGAGCTATGAGACTGAAATGTTATATTTAAGTTAAACACCCCCCGGGACCGTGAAAATAAGCTTTTAACCAAAATCGGCCAACAAGTACTAGTACTTTACTGATGTACTTTTTCAGTTTTTTTTCGATTTTCTCAAAATGAAAGGGCTTTTACCATTCTTCAGCCCCGCCCTAGCCCGCCCGGAATTTTTTCAAATCCGCCCATTCCCGCCCGAGATTTAGTGAATGAATGAACGAATGTCTAGCAATTTTTAAATAAAATTTCATTTGCATGCCCGTCGAAATAAAATACTCTATTTTAAAAAGTTTTTATTCTTTGATATTTTCCCGAAAACTGAATAGTTTTTGAAATAATCACAGAAGAAAACGACATTTTTCGTAAAAGCAAAGAAAAATCAAAACAAAATCATACAGGTGTCATTAAAAAACATGTAAATATAAACAAATTCGCTGAGAAAATTACAGGATGTAAGAAATTTGCCCGCCGAAGGCGGCAATTGCTCGCCGAAGGCGAGCAAGGGGTCCAGGGGCGGAGCCCCCTGGAAAATCGGCGCCCTAGTTGAGCTTCGCCCCCCCCCCCCCCCGCCCTCAAAGAAAACAGTCGCAATAAAATCCCAACATACAAAAAAAAAACATTTTGTTTTTAATCAGAACTCACCTTATCCACCTGAAGGAACGACGAGTAAACTTCCTCTAAAAATAGATTCTTATATATAGACTATATATAAAACTCGTACAATTCAGTTATTTTCAAATATTTATTAATTCCGCCGGTATAATTCAAAAGGTTTTTTTTTTATTCAAGGGTTTAGGCTACGCCATTCCCTAATAACTATTTATTTAAAAACATTTTTTTTTTTTAAACAAGTTACAAAGGTAAATACATACATAGAAGTAATTTTTAAGTAACATTATCAGAATACATGGATGGTAACGCTACTTTAATTAAATGGTGAATAAAGTTTTGAAATTGAGGCGATGAAATAGGATTGTCTATAGGTTGTGATGGACCAACAAGAGTCTGTAAAACCTTTTCAATAAGGGAAAACACAGACTGACAGACCAATTTGCGGGACCCACTTTTTTGGAAAACATGTATATCCATCAAAATCTTGACTTGGATTTTTGACATGATCGCAATACTTTCTCTCTCTATATATTTCATATATAGAGTAAGAGAAAGTAAAAATCGTGGAAATATATGCCAATACAACAATTTCGCCTTTCTTCTACCAGATTTCTTTTTAATTCTTGTCAGTTCGCTAGTTTGTCATCTTCTCCCAAAAAATTCTCTTTATAGGTTCTAAGCAATGATAGTTAGACCATTTTTTATTTTAAACATGCTGTACGTCTCTTGTCGAGATTAAAAAAAGATTTTTTTTTTTAAATCGGTTTAATCCCCCATCTAGCTCTCTCTCTTTTTTTTTGAACCATTATTTAGAACAAAATTGCGTTGAGCTCGAATCCAATAGAGGATTCCATTTCTTGTTAACCCCACCGTTCTCCATTAGGGTCCACATGTCCAACATTGTTTCAGAATGAACCCATTTGTGTCCCGAAATGACTGCGTCAAAAGGGATATCCTGTCCCCCCAGCCCGAAATGACCAAATGCGAGGTGATTTGTCAGAAGGGCCCCTCTGGGGGAGATGGAACCCTATCATGAAGACCGAAATTTCTGCGGTCCGATGAAAATGATGGCCGGTAATTAATCACGCGGGAGTCGTATTTAGGTTACCCGGGTTTATATCCATTTTATGTTGAACAACATATTTAATCTTTGCTGATATATGAATACCTGGCTCAAGAAAGGAAGGGAACGAATTTATTAACAATGGATAAATAGATACAGAACATTCGATTTAAAAAAAAAGTAAAATAGTAGGGGAAGTATCTTACAAAGCCAGCTTGAGTGAAATCCACAGATCATACAATCAAGATGGGACAGCTCCAGGTTAAAAATTGTTTATAAGTTTAGCGCCCTCTATACGCGTGTCGACCTATTATTTTGCGCGGGAGACCCGTGGCTCAGAGAGAAGACATTAGCTCCTCGTGCCTAAGGTCCCGAGTTCGCGTCCCGTCCCAAGCGAGAAAAATTTATTTAATTTGAATTGGCTACTAATCATTTGAAATTAATAGGGATGGGGTCTAAATCACCTTAGATGCCGAAAAAGACCTTAAATAAATTAAAAAAAAAAAAAGTGCACGAAAAATTTAATTTGTTTCAAATACTGATGTGATAGTTGCACAGGAAAACTTCGTCCAATTCGTATTGAATTTTTGATATTTATTCAATATTTTCTGTATATTAATCAAGGGCGGATCCAGAGGTGTTTCTCGGGGGAAACGGGGGTAATCTGGTGTGACTGGTCGCACAGCACGCAATTTTTTCTTCATTTCGGTAATTTAAAGACTTATTCTGCACTTGTTTGCCAGAATATAAATACAAATCAAATTTTTAAGTGTTAATTTTTAAAATTTTTCATTAAAAATAAATTTATTTTTGAAAAAAAGTATTTTTTTCAAATCTCGGGGGGGGGGGGTAATTAAATCCTTTGCCCCCCCCCCCCTCTATCCGCCCTTGATATTAATATATATGTTTATCGGTATGATAAAATAAAAAAAAAGATTAAAACAATTATTTGAAAATGAACAGTAAATGAAAAAAAGAGAAATTAGTGTTAAAAAAATTTATTGCAAATTGTAAAAAAATTATAATTAATCTGCAAAGGCTGGGCGTGGATGTTTTCAGTGTTGCCTCTTCCTCTTCTTGGACATTGTCATCTATGTAGTCTAGATTTTTCTCCTCTTTAATTATTCCTTTATTTGAAGGGTGCAAGAAATCTACAAGTAAATTGGCAAAAATTTTTTTATTATTTTGTTTAGAAAATTAGGAGGTTTCACCGAATAAAAAAAAATTAACTCCCAGTAGATTGTTTGGCTTGGATGTTGCGTGTATTTTTTCTTCTTGCACAGTGTAACAACAAATCGGTGGAGGAATAACTTGCTTGAGAAGCTTAAGTTGTAAATTATTTTGGAATTGGGTGTCATTGAAATGCCGTTGGCAAACCCTATATCCTCTGTTATTAATCTGTCTTGCAGTAAATGAAATTAATTCGTTTAGATCTAGATTTTGAAGACATTGGCGCAGAAGCGTTTCTTTTGCAGGAAAACAAAATAATTTACCCCATATCTTTTCAGGCAAGTATTTTGTAAAGCATCCCTTGACAATGCATCGAAACTGGATTACGATTATATATTAGTTTTGAGAAAAATGAGTTTAAAGTCTTGTTTTTTTTTCAAATTTTTTATATAAAATACATTGATTCTGATGAATAGAATATTTTTCAGGGTTCCCCACTGTTTTTTTTTTTTGGGAGGGGGTAATTTAAAAACCCCATTGTGGACGGTCATATATTTAAAAAAAAATAAATAAATAATGAAATAATTAAGAACTTACTTCTTTCTTTCCCATTTTAAAAACACGTAGAGCATATAGAATGCGAAGGGCAATAATTGCGGGTGAATAATTGAGTAGGGCACGTTACAATTTTATTATATTCAAATTTATAATGTTTTTTTTTTATTTGTTTATTTAAACTCATGAAAAAATGTTATATTGTTGGCGAATGGAACGAACTCTACAGGATAAATTTTTAACTAGTCTAGTATTGCCATCTAGCCACATATCAGACAACTAAAAACTTATAATCATTCTTCCCATAGAGCTGTCCCCCCCATGGTGAAATCATTTGAAAATTCATTGGTGCAACGCCTTAAATCTCAAGATGAGACTACTCTAGACGGCTTTGCCCAAGATACGATATAAGACTTGTTGGTTCAACTGGGCATACCTAAATAATCTATGTATAATAATAACGGAGTCTGTCTGTCCGTCTGTCACGCTCTGTTTGACCAACTTCCCGTTGGAATATTGAAATGAACTTTTGCAGTCTTATAGAGGACGTTATGGAGAGTTCAGGAAAAATACTCGGGTCACGAAATTCTTATAACTTTTTGAGTTATTAATTTCTAAAATTACGATTTCCCCCTTAGGAAATATATAGAGAGATATTTATGTATTCTTTGGATTTATGTATTCTATGAATGTAAACAAATCCTCAAGCAGGCACTGAATGAATTGGAATAGTAGTAATATTCATTTTCTTTTCATAATTAAGAAAAGCCGAGGGTTCGCGGTGCGGCTAGTAAAAAATAATTCTATTAAATTTTGTTTAGAATATTTTTATTTTTATTTTATTTAAGGAAGATATTTTTGTATTTTAAGGTTTCTCTTGCGATAGGAATTTTTGCCTCATGTATTAATTAATATTAATACTAAGGGAAAAGGGATGATCTTTTCCGTACCAAGCTATAAAATATTTGTAAATTATGTTGTATACCAATTAATTTAACTTCCAAAAATGGTGGTGCGTTCTAAATAGCTTCAGATGTTGAAAAAAACGGGTTAACCGGGTTTCCGCTTTGTAAAAAAACGAAAAACAGGTTTTTAAAATTTTCCTGTTTTTTCCAAACCCTAGTGACAACAAAAACGTCTTAATTGCATGTATAGTGGCCGGGTTAGGAGGCATGCTTGAAAAGTTAGCGGTATGAATAGCTCCTCTGTCTTAAGAGGTATAATTATGTTGAATATACGGTTAGAAAGAATGATTCTTCAGCTAAAGACTTCACCATTTATTTTTTTCCTATTATTTCATTTTACCGCGCGGCAGTAAATTCTAATTTGAAAGTTTAAACCATTGTAGATTCCGAACGGCTAATCGGTTAGGCTGATGATAATTTGGACGCTGTTATGCAATGGTATGTCAAAGACCAAACATCGAGTTTGGAGAAAATCAACAATAAAGTTTTTTGTTTACATTGGATTATAAATATAAATTTTTTTAGGACATATTTCATAAAAAATACTATTAATTAAAGCATTTGAAACAATATTCCGTGCTTAACTCAATTTTTAATTTTTTGGTCTTTGACACACCATTGATTAACAGGGTCCATTTATGCTTCAAAAGATTTCAATGGCAAAATGAGAATATACATTTTAAAGAGCATTTAAAAATTAAGTGATTTTTGAATTTTAATCAAAATCGTTCGAGCGAATTTTGAGAAAATCGAAAAAAACTCAAAAGATACCGTACATCAGTAAAGTACTAGTAAAGTACTTTTGGCCAATTTTGTTCAAAATCTTCGTGTCATGTCTCAGGGGGGTGATAAACTAAAATATAAAATTTCAACCTCGTAGCTCTTTTCGTTCTTGAGATATTTTGTTCACAGACAGACACACACACAGACAGAGAGACCATGTTGCGAAAACATAGTTAAAAAAATTTTCTAAATCCAACACTTGAAGGTCATAATTTATATATTGATAAATCGCATAAAAAATGTATATGATTTTTTTAAACAACGAAAGCCATAAAAGACGATTTTATCGCCCTTCTGCTACTCTATAGTTACCTGTAATCTACGTAAGGTATCTGTTGAAGTTTATTTGTGGTCATGTCCTTGGCTATCCTCCTACTTCACTGACGTCAGAAAGAAGGGGCAAAGAGGAGGGAAAGTGACAACCGGGCAGAGGGGGGAAATCATTTCGATGATTCACGATGACACAATGACTCAATAGGAAATGCAGATATTTTGACAAATCGTTATTAATATAAATATTACTATATTTAATTATTCACAGTTTCTATTCAGTCCGTAGGAAATTTTTTATGCGCTATGTGGGTTTAACAGAACTGAAAAGAATTTTTTCTTTTATTTAATACTCCCTGAAATTGAATTATAAGTACTAAATTTAAAATATAACGATAGCCAGTAACATGGGCGTACCCAGGATCAAATCTAGAGGGGGCAGATCATGGTCGTCCAGGGGGGCGGGCAGATCATGGCCGACCAGATTGTGACATAGTTTTTTTTTTTTAATATATATAGTGGAAAAGCCCTCGAATTAAAGGCATAAAAATCCTCGAGTCCTAACGAGTCCCCATCGCTATCGCCCTACCTAATTTTGTTTCGTTTCATCACTTTATAAACATTTAATTTTTTCTTTTTTTTGCTTCTAGGGGAGCAGCTGCCCCCTGCCCCTCGCTGGGTACGCCCATGGCCAGTAATTATAATTAGAGTAGTTCAGGGAAGCCCCTATATTCTATTACCATGGGAACCATGTCTCTTATCTTTCCTATGAAGGTGTCACGTCCAAGGGGGTGCCCAACTTAAATATAAAATTTCAACCTCCTAGCTCTTTCCGTTCTTGAGATATTTTGTTCACAGACACACAGACACACACACACAGACAGACCATGTCGCGAAAACCACTTTTTTGGACCCATGGGGGCCTCAAAACGTATATATCCATCAAAATCTCGACATCGAACTTTTGACATGAAACCAATATTTTCTCTCTATATATATTAATATATAGGTAAGAGAAAGTAAAAATATAATAAATAAAAATGTCAATAACTTAATATTCAACTGAGTGGGGGAGGAGAATTGACGCGAATGCTTTGTTCTCCCTAACCGAAATGATCTACGCCTATTCCAATAGTTGATTGAGAATTGGATTCTCTCATAACCGATGAAATAATAAAAACGCAAGGACACTAGACTCAGTTAATTAATCACCATCATTTTTTTATATATAAAAAAAAGGTCTAAATGACAAGATCTGATTCATCGCCTACGCTTGAAATGTCTAAAACAGAAAAAAAAATGTCGACGCTTGAATGCCATCAAACTCAAACATACGATACATCTGTTAACTCATTTAATATACCAAGCAAATATGTGAAGCTAAAAAATATTTTATCATCCCTATAGATATTTTCATATTTAAAAATTTGGTGTGACTGTCGCACAGCACACAACTTTCTCTTACCTTCGTTAATCGAAAGTTGTGTTCTGTGCTTGTCACCCCAGACTTTTTTGTGTAGACATATATTTAGTTTCCGCCGATATTTTAAAATGAAAGATGTAAAATTTATATACGGAAAAAATATTTATATTTTGTTACGATGGCAACCATTTCTCTTATCTTTCCTATGAAGTACAAGAGTAAAGTGGTCATCAAACAATTTTGCGAATTGATTTTTGAATTATAATCAAAATCGTTAGAGTGATTTTTGAGAAAATCGAAAAAAACTGAAAAAGTGCATCACTAAAGTACTAGTACTTTTTGGCGGATTTTGTTCAAAAACTTCGTGTTGCTAGCCATCGGGGTAGCAAACTTAAATATAAAATTCCTAGCTCTTTCCGTTCTTGAGATATTTTGTTCACACACACACAGACAGACCATGTCGCGAAAACCACTTTTTTGGATTGAAGGGACCTCAAAACGTTATATCCATCAAAATCTCGACATCGAATTTTTTGACATGAATCCAATACTTTTCTCTCTCTATAAATCAACATATATAGAGGTAAGATAAAGTAAAATTTCATATGATATTCTGAACAAAGTATTGCTCAGGGGCCCACATCTTGTGGGTAAGTGGATGGCAACCACGAGCTACCCAAGCTGGGACTGGCACTCCTTCCATTCTTTGCATGTCAGTCTCTTCCTCTTTTCAATTGGCGTCAGACCGATCGACGTGCCGGCCTGTTCTATTCCTTCCTGGTCGTAAAAAAAACCCATGAACCGCTGACCCCTTTATTTCTGCCGACCTCGCACCCCGGGAATAATCAGGCGAGGAAAGAAGAAGAAGATTCTTAACAAAGTAATTAGTTGAGATGGCATAGGCATCGTACCAATTCATACATGAAGGGGAAGAAACCAAGAACTTCAAAAGGAGAATTTAAAATTAACATTATGATTTGATAGTTTTTTTATCCATTAGATAAAAATATTAAAATTTCTAAAAAGATTAGGGGACAAAGGAAGTTGATTTGTTTTTGAGTTTAAATAAATTCCTATAATACCCAGATAAATAATAACTGTTGGAGAAGTTTACCCTGAGGATTGAGTGACTCTCAATCTCATAAATAAAAGGGTTCTCCAGTGAGGTCCAAATTAAATTATAAACTTTCCCGGTGCCTCCTTGAGGTTCATGCATCGTTCATGGCCTGTTCCCTAACGCTTGGAGAATTCCTTCCACTCCATTTCCCCCAACTCGCCACCCTTTCCTTTCCTCTTGCATCCATATTTATTTTACAATCGGTTTTCAACCATTATTCAAGGAGTCTGGCTTTTGAATTTTAATTTTTTTTATAGATTGCCTATTATTCTATATTATACATGGGCTTGATTGGCTCGACGTCGACGACTCTGAAGTTATTTTCAATAGTATTGTTTTAGGAAGTAATTTAATGGTAGTGGTTTGTTTTCGTGATCGTGGTCTTCTTGTTTGCCCTAAATTTACAATTTTTAAATCTACCTATAAAAATAGAAAAAAATATTATTTTTTATATAATAATTTTTTATATAATATCGACAACCCTTCAGGTAAATATGATCACCAACAATTTAATCATATAACTTAGATCCTAAATTTATGTTATTATTATTATTCGTTAACAGACACACGGAGCTGGCAACGATAGAAAATCCCTACAAAATTTAAAAAGAATTGGAAAATTTTTTTTTAATGAGTGAAAAATTCTAAAAGGGGACCCCCTTTTGAATCGGAATTGACATGCTGAAATCTCCAAAGGGATTTAACATTGGCTCTATCGAAGGAAGAGTTCCGGAAAATGAATTTGAAAAATCTGAAATACTACATCAGTACTTCAAACAATTTTCACAAAAAAAAAATTTTACTGATATAGTTTTTAAAGGGCATATAAAAAAAAAACTGGTTTAACTGGTCGCACTCATGTGTGCTGTGTCACTTGAATTTTTTGTGTTGACATATATTTTGTTTCCACCCTATATATATATATATATATATATATATATGTGATCAGAATTCAAGGTATAAAATTTATATACAGAGAAAAATAGTTATATTTTATTACCATTTCAACCATTTTTCCTATCTTCCTATGAAGTACAAAGAGTAAAGATGTGCTTCAAACAATTTTGAAGGGCAGCAAAGAGCATCTAAAAAAATAATTGATTTTTATATTTTAATCAAAATTGCTAGAGCGAATTTTGAGAAATCGAAAAAGTACATCAGTAAGTACTAGTACTTTTTGGTCGATTTGTTCAAATCTTATTTTGAGTGTCCGGAGGGTACCTAGCTTAAATATAAAATTTCAATTCGGTACCTCAATTCCTTCATGCTAAAGCAACCGTCACACACACTCAGACAGACCGACCAATTTTCGGGACTCACTTTTTTTGGACTCAGGGGACCATCAAATCTCGACATCGGATACTGACATGATCTCAACACTTTATCCCCATTTTATATATAGGGTAAGAGAAAGTAAAATACTAGCTATGATCATCTTTCTTTATTTTAAAAGTCAAAATATTAATTAGACAATAATATTTGTTAGTTTTGGTGATCCCAAACTTGTTGCAGTGTGCACCGA
>JAKCPI010019867.1:0-14172 GCA_023213315.1 Euborellia annulipes | reverse complement strand
AAGTGAATAATAGAGTGGGGTTGAAATTTCAAATTCTTCTCTAATTCAGTCTCTTTTATAAAAAAATCTGGTGTGATTAGCACACAGCACACAACTTCCTCTCTTACCTTCGGTAATCGAAAGTTTTGTTCTGTGTTTGTCACACCAAGATTTTTGTGTCGACATAGTATTTAGTTTCCGATAGTACCCGGAACATTTGAATTCAGATGTATAATTTATAAGTATGGGAAATATTTATATTTTGTTACCATGGCAACCATTTCTCCTATCTTTTCTATGGAGTACATGAGTAAAGTGGTCTTCAGAAGAATTCAATGGCAAAATGAGAATATACACTTCAAAGAGCATCTATGAATTTTAATCAAAATTGTTGGAGCAAATTTTGAGAAAATAAAAGAAATATATTTCTTCTCTGAGATGGTTGCAAATGCCAGGACACTCTCCCCAGATAGCACAGTACGTCTTATGTACGTACATAAGACGAATTGTGCGTCTTATGTACGTACATAAGACGTACTGTGCTATCCTGCAAGGTAACGTCTGGAACTTCCTTCTAACTTCCTGGAATTTTATTTTTCTACCTTTTAATCGATCGTTTCTTTAGGCCTGTTTCTCACAGGGCGGATTCGATGCAACTATATAGTTGATACCCCTAATTAACAGGATAAATGCAAAGGGAGTGCAACGTCTGTAGAAAATGAAATTCTCCGGGCCCCTTTCACACGCAGTCAACTCGTCCGCCTGGCGGATTCACGCCGCTCTCGTTCTCATCCCCACTGGTTGAATCAACTCAATTCAACTAAATATTCGCAATTTGGCCTTTCCCATTAGTCAACTAGTTGCCTACCGGATTCCATCAGAACATGGATGAAAAATATTTTGATATAGAACGATTTGTACTGTTTCTGGCGGAGAGAGAAGAGTGGAGTCATTTGGGAAAGGGGATGGGAAGGGGGGATTTGTCCTCCCTCAAGGGGTCTGATTTTTATAAAATTTTATATTATTCTAATTAAAATATTTCAAAATATATCTTCGAATATACAAACTGTACAAAATTAAACAATTAATTGTGTGAAACCGGCTTTATTGTTAACGACTAATTTCTGCTCTGCTAATTCTTTCCTGTTGATATTAAAAATTAAATCATCAAAGTATTCCAAGTTCATTCCGCTGACCTTTGCATTAGTTTTTACTTTCTCTTACCTCTATATATATGTTAATATATATAGAGAGAGAAAGTATTGGATTCATGTCAAAAATTCGATGTCGAGATTTTGATGGATCTTCACGTTTTGAGGTCCTCTGAATCCAAAAAAGTGGTTTTCGTGACATGGTCTGTCTGTCTGTCTGTCCGTCTGTCTGTCTGTCTGTCTGTGTGTCTGTGTGTCTGTGTGTCTGTCTGTGAACAAAATATCTCAAGAACGAAAAGAGCTAGGAGATTGAAATTTTATATTTAACTTAGGCACCCCCATGGGACGTGACACGAAGCTTTTGAACAAAATCGACCAAAGAGTACTAGTACTTTACTGATGCACTTTTTCAGTTTTTTTCGATTTTCTCTAAATTTGCTCCAACGATTTTTTTTTTAATTCAAAAATCAATTATTTCTTAGATGCTCTTTAAAATGTATATTCTCATTTTGTGATTGAAATCTTCTGAAGACCACTTTACTCTTGTACTCCATAGAAAAGATAGGAGAAATGGTTGCCATGGTAACAAAATATAAATATTTTCCCATTCTTATAAATTTTACATTTTGAAAATCGAATGTACCATCAAGAGAAAAGATATTGGACAACCCCTCACTTCTACCTGAATTTAGAGCTTTTGAGGTATATACAGGGCCGTAACTAGGCAGATGCAACAGATACACGGTGCACCTGTTGCTTCTGCCTAGTTACGGCCCTGTATACATACCTCAAAAGGCTCTAAATTCAGGTAGAAGTGAGGGGGTTGTCCAATATCTTTTCTCTTGATGGTACCGTACTGTCGGAAACTAAATATATGTCGACACAAAAATCTGGTGTGACAAGCACAGAACACAACTTTCGATTACCGAAGGTAAGAGAAAGTTGTGTGCTGTGCGCCAGTCACACCAGATTTTTTTTTTTAGTAGACTTGTAAGTCTTCATAAACTTTTCAGCAAAATAAAAATAAATAAACCGTGAAATTAAGAGACAAATTTAAAATGCTTCGAATATAAAATTAGCTATGATATGCGGACGCAAGAATGGAATGAGATAATTTTAAGAATGACCCAAACGCTTTAAAGATATCCTAATTGGAAATCACACTCAACATTTATAATGCCTTTGATCTCTGGGTCAGAGGTAGAGCATTAGCTTCTGGTGCCAAAGTCATCCCGTCCCATGCGATAAAAATTTATTTAAATTGAATTAGATACTAATCAATTGAAATAAATAGGAACGAGGTCTAAATGGCCTCAGATGCCGAAAAAGACCTTAAAGAATTTTAAAAAAAAGAATGGATAAAAAAGAGGCGCGTGAGTTCGGCTCCTGTCAGTGCATCATTTTTTCTGTTTACAAGTTTATGAAAACCTATGGGTCAGAGGTCAAGGGTTCGCATCCTGTCTCAGGCAAAAAATTTATTTCAATTGACTTGAATACCAATCAATTGAAGTAAACGGAGTGTAAATGGTGAAAACAAATTTTAAAAAATCCTGCAAAAGAGAATATGAAGAATTATTCAAAATAATAATAAATGTTACAAATGTTTTGAAAGAATTTCTGCTGGCACCCAAACACACTTGAGTCTTCCTGAATCGATCTATGCATTTCTTGCTTACAATTTATAATGAGTGTATAATTTTATTCCATATGGCTGGTAGTTCTCCCAAATAACCACTAAACAATTTTATGTTCTATATCTCTAGAGTAGATTATTCATCTCCATTAACAATTATAAATATTCAGGATTCTCTCTACAATTTTTACTTTCTCTTCTCTTTGTACGGTATATATATAGAGAATTCATGGATTCATGTCAAAAATTCGATGTCGAGATTTTGACGGATATACACGTTTTGAGGTCTCCTGAGTCCAAAAAAGTGGTTTTAGCAACATGGTCTGTCTGTGTATCTGTGAACAAAATATCTCAAGAACGAAAAGAGCTAGGAAGTTGAAATTTTATATTCAAATTAGGTACCCCCATGGGACGGGACACGAACTTTTTGATCAAAATCGGCCAAAGAGTATTAGTACTTTATTGATGTACTTTTTCAGTTTTTTTTTCGATTTTCTCAAAATCCGCTCCAACGATTTTGATTAAAATTCAAAAATCATTTATTTTTTAGATACTCTTTAAAATGTATATTCTCATATTGTCCTTGAAATTTTTTGAAGCACACTTTACTCTTGTACTTAATAGTAAAGATAAGAGAAATGGTAACATGCCATGGTTCCAAAATGTAAATATTTTCCCATGTTTATAAATTTTACATCATGATTTCTATTATATGGAAAAAACTAAATATATCTTGTCACTGGTGTGACAAACACAGAACACAACTTTCTCTTACCTTGTGTTTGTCACACCAGGTTTGTGTACCTTGTGTTTGTCACACCAGATTTTTTAAAATTATATTTAAAAAAATCATGCTTTAAACAAATATTTATACTCCTTAATTAAGTAATTTGTTTAAAGGGAAAAGCTCAAGTGTGAGTCCCTCCTCTGCATTGGAGTTTGCGACGTCGGCTTTACTTTATATATACAATGGCAGTCATAAAATTGATTTCTGACATTTATAGTCTGTTGTTTGCATGTTGTTTTAAAATGTTCAAATTTAGATCAAGTGCACGTTCGTTGGATGATTTTTAAGCAGACACTCTCTCTAATAATAACGCTCGGAGTTTATATACTTTAAAACTTTTATAATTCTTTGATCATCAATACTTGTACTTTAATAAAGAGTACTTACAAACTCGTTCTAAACTGTTTCTTTTTTTTTTTTAAACAACTTTTTTTTTATTTTATAAATATCGAATAGTTAGTCGGCAACCTGCGGCCCGCAATAATATTTTGTGTGGCCTGCAAAGCAATAACGAATTGTATCAAGGGCCGATTTCCTAATCCATTATCAAGTAGCTGGTGCTGGGTTAAGCTACTTAGCCTTGATTTTCAATTTTTTTGGTGTCCTAAATTTAATTAATATTTTATTAATTAAAAATATGTATTATTTAAATTATTTTCCTTTTCCCCACCTATTATAGACCGAAAAAAAATGTTTGGTCACAAACAATTGTTTTTATATAACTTTACAGTCAATGTCCTTCATAGAAAAACCATGAAAATTTATTTAATTTTTTATGCGTTAACAAAATTTATATTAATAAATATATCTCTTATTTCTAGGGTATGGTAAACAAAAATAAAATCCGCTATTCGTTCAAATAATAATGAATTTTTATAAAAGAAAATATTTTAGATTAATCGCATTCCCCGCAAAGGCGGATCCAGAGGTGTTTCTCGGGGGGAGGGGGGGGGGGTAATCTGGTGTGACTCGTCGCACAGCACACTATTTTTTCTTAATTTCGGTAATTTAAAGGCGCATTCTGTACTTGTTGGCTAGAGTATAAATACAAATCAAATATTTAATTATTAATTTTTAAAATTTTACATTAAAAATAAATTTTTTTTTCGAAAAAAAGGTATTTTTTTAAATCTCGGGGGGGTAATTACCCCATTTACCCCCCCCCCCCTCCTGTATCCGTCCTTGATTCCCCGTCACACACACACACATGCATTCCTCACACAGACGCATATATATATATATTAATATATATATATATATATAGATATACTTTTCTACATGGTTAAACTTGTTGTTACAGGTTGAGAGCAGCTTCAGACCTTTTGCATATTCGCCTGCGTCAGTATAGGCTGAGTAGCCAGTGCAGTTAACATCTCCGTTTCCACGCAGGTCCATTTCATCTCCACAACTCCTTTATTTGGTGAGTAGCTCTTGAAATTTGTAGAAATCTTATCTATATTTCCGAGTTTTGAGCTCTGGAGACAGTGAGAAATTGAGTCGAATGGGATTTTATTAAATTTAATATTCTCAAAGATCAATATTTTGATCAATTTGAAGTTACAAGTTAACAATTTTAATTAAAACATTAGGGAATCTAAGGTTGTGTTTGTTTCGAGATATATTTATTAATTGTTTCCGCCGGTATAATTCAAGAGATAATTTTTTTTTTTTTTTTTTATTCAAGGGCTTAGGCTACAGTGGCCATTCCCTAATAACTATTTATTTACAAATTTATTATTTATTGGATTTAGGGTTCCAGCGTTTGCTCTCAGATCTGGATCCCTATTTTACTTAGCTCCAATTAAAACTAGGATGGGAGAAATTTTTCCAGTTTTTAAAATGATCTCCGAGTATTCAAGGAGGGAGGCCGGACTAACGAAGTAAACTATGATTTAATTTTCGTTTGGCCCCTGGCCAGTCGGAGCAGCCTCGAAGCGGCTGCGTCCGGCTGGTATTTCGTATATAGGGTAAGAGAAAGTAAAAATCGAGGAAATATATGCCAATACAACAATCTCGCCTTTCTTCTACCAGATTTCTTTTTAATTCTTGTCAGTTCGCTAGTTTGTCATCTTCTCCCAAAAAAAATTCTCTTTATAGGTTCTAAACAATGATAGTTAGACCATTTTTACTTTCTCTTACCTATGTATATATGTAATATATATATAGAGAGAAAGTATTGGTTTCATGTCAAAAATTCGATGTCGAGATTTTGATGGATCTTCACGTTTTGAGGTCCCCTGAATCCAAAAAAGTGGTTTTCGCGACATGGTCTGTCTGTGGGTGGGTGGGTGGGTGGGTGTGTGTGTGTGTGTTCAATTTTAAGCATGAAGGAATTGAGCTATGAGGTTGAAATTTTATATTTAAGTTAAACACCCCCCGGGACCGGAAAAATAAGCTTTTAATCAAAATCGGCCAAAGAGTACTAGTACTTTACTGATGTACTTTTTCAGTTTTTTTCGATTTTCTCAAAATTTGCTCCAACGATTTTTTTTTAAATTCAAAAATCAATTATTTTTTAGATTCTCTTTAAAATGTATATTCTCATTTTGCAATTGAAATCTTCTGAAGACCACTTTACTCTTGTATTTCATAGGGAAGATACGAGAAATGGTTGCCATGGTAACAAAATATAAATATTTTCCCATACTTATAAATTTTACATCTTGAATTCAATTGTACCCTACTGTCGGAAACTAAATACATGTCGACACAAAAAATCTGGTGTGACAAGCACAGTACACAACTTTCGATTACCGAAGGTAAGAGAAAGTTGTGTGCTGTGCGCCAGTCACACCAGATTTTTTCTTTTAAACATGCTGTTCGTCTCTTGTCGAGATTAAAAAAAGATTTTTTTTTTTAAATCGGTTTAATCCCCCATCTAGCTCTCTCTCTTTTTTTTGAACCATTATTTAGAACAAAATTGCGTTGAGCTCGAATCCAATAGAGGATTCCATTTCTTGTTAACCCCACCGTTCTCCATTAGGGTCCACATGTCCAACATTGTTTCAGAATGAACCCATTTGTGTCCCGAAATGACTGCGTCAAAAGGGATATCCTGTCCCCCCAGCCCGAAATGACCAAATGCGAGGTGATTTGTCAGAAGGGCCCCTCTGGGGGAGATGGAACCCTATCATGAAGACCGAAATTTCTGCGGTCCGATGAAAATGATGGCCGGTAATTAATCACGCGGGAGTCGTATTTAGGTTACCCGGGTTTATATCCATTTTATGTTGAACAACATATTTAATCTTTGCTGATATATGAATTCCTGGCTCAAGGAAGGAAAGGAACGAATTTATTAACACTGGATAAATAGATAGAGAACACTCGATTAAAAAAAAAAGTAAAATAGTAGGGGAAGTATCTAACAAAGCCAGCTTGAGTAAAATCATTTAAAAATTCAATGGTGCAACGCCTTAAATCTCAAGCTGAGACTACAGCTCTAGACGGCTTTGCCCAAGATACGATATAAGACTTGTTGGTTCAACTGGGCATACCTAAATAATCTATGTATAATAATAACGGAGTCTGTCTGTCCGTCTGTCTCGTTCTGTTTGACCAACTTCCCGTTGGAATATTGAAATGAACTTTTGCAGTCTTATAGAGGACGTCATGGAGAGTTCAGGAAAAATACTCGGTTCCCGAAATTCTTATAACTTTTTGAGTTATTAATTTCTAAAATTACGATTTCCCCCTTAGGAAATATATAGAGAGATATTTATGTATTCTTTGGATTTATGTATTCTATGAATGTAAACAAATCCTCAAGCAGGCACTGAATGAATTGGAATAGTAGTAATATTAATTTTCTTTTCATAATTAAGAAAAGGCGAGGGTTCGCCGCAGGCGGGCGGTGCGGCTAGTAAAAAATAATTCTATTAAATTTTGTTTAGAATATTTTTTTTTTTAATTTTATTTAAGGAAGATATTTTTGTATTTTAAGGTTTCTCTTGAGATAGGAATTTTGCCTCATGTATTAATTAATATTAATACTAAGGGAAAAGGGATGATCTTTTTCCGTACCAAGCCATAAAATATTTGTAAATTATATTGTATACCAATTAAATTAACTTCCAAAAATGATGGTGCGTTCTAAAAAGCTTCAGATGTTGAAAAAAAACCGGTTAATCAGGTTTCCGCTTTGTAAAAAAACGAAAAACAGGTTTTCAAAATTTTCCTGTTTTTTCCAAACCCTAGTGACAACAATAACGTCTTAATTGCATGTTTAGTGGCCGGGTTAGGAGGCATGCTTGAAAAGTTAGCGGTATGAATAGCTCCTCTGTCTTAAGAGGAATAATTATGTTGAATATACGGTTAGAAAGAATGATTCTTCAGCTAAAGACTTCACCATTTATTTTTTTCCTATTATTTCATTTTACCGTGCTGCGGTAAATTCTAATTTGAAAGTTTAAACCATTGTAGATTCCGAAAGGCTAATCAGTTAGGCTGATGATAATTTGGATCCTGTTATGCAATGGTGTGTCAAAGACCAAACACCGAGTTTTGAGAAAATCAATAATAAAGTTTTTTGTTTACATTGGATTATAAATATAAAGGACATATTTCATAAAAAATACTATTAATTAAAACATTTGAAACAATATTCCGTGCTTAACTCAATTTTGAATTTTTTGGTCTTTGACACACCATTGCATAACAGGGTCCATTTATGCTTCAAAAGATTTCAATGGCAAAATGAGAATATACATTTTAAAGAGCATTTAAAAGATAAGTGATTTTTGAATTTTAATCAAAATCGTTCGAGCGAATTTTGAGAAAATCGAAAAAAACTCAAAAGGTACCGTACATCAGTAAAGAACTAGTAAAGTACTTTTGGCCAATTTAGTTCAAAATCTTCGTGTCATGTCTCAGGGGGTGATTAACTTAAATATAAAATTTCAACCTCGTAGTTCTTTTTGTTCTTGAGATATTTTGTTCACAGACAGACACACACACAGACAGAGAGACCATGTTGCGAAAACAGTTAAAAAAATTTTCTAAATCCAACACTTGAAGGTCATAATTTATATATTGATAAATCGCATAAAAAATGTATATGATTTTTTTTAAACAACGAAAGCCATAAAAGACGATTTTATCGCCCTTCTGCTACTCTATAGTTACCTGTAATCTACGTAAGGTATCTGTTGAAGTTTATTTGTGGTCATGTCCTTGGCTATCCTCCTACTTCACTGACGTCAGAAAGAAGGGGCAAAGAGGAGGGAAAGTGACAACCGGGCAGAGGGGGAAATCATTTCGATGATTCACGATGACACAATGACTCAATAGGAAATGCAGATATTTTGACAAATCTTTATTAATATAAATATTACTATATTTAATTATTCAGTCCGTAGGAAATTTTTTATGCGCTATGTGGGTTTAACAGAACTGAAAAGAATTTTCTCTTATATTTAAATTGAATTATACTAAATTTAAAATATAACGTTAGCCAGTAATTATAATTAGAGGAGTTCAGGGCTTCGGTAATTTTCCTACCCTCCGATTCCTATTTAGATATGAGAGACTGGCAGACAAATTTTTTTCTTTAAATATTTTATTGAGCCGACGTTTTAGTCTCTATATAAGAGAACTTCCATTGGGCCCTGAAGACGGCCTCGTTCAAGACCGAAATAATTTGTTCGCTCAATAAAATATTTAAAGAAAAAAATTTGGCTTCAAGTCTCTCCTTTCGTAACCCTTTCTTGACATTTTATATTTGAATTAGGTAACCCACTGGCACGTAACTCAAAGCTTTTGAACAAAATTGGCCAAAGAGTACTAGTACTTTACTTGTACTTTTTCATTTTTTTTTTTATTTTTTTTATTTTTTCAAAATTCTCTCGAACGATTTTGATTAAAATGTATAAATAAATTATTGTTTTAGATGTTTCTTTAAATGTATATTCTCGTTTTGCTCGTATATGCTCTTTTTATGTTTATAAATTTTACATAAAGGATTCTAATGGGTCTACTGCAGGAAACTAAGTATACGTCGACATAAAAAACAAAAAAATCTTGTGTGACAAGCCTATGAAGTTCAAGAGTAAAGTCTGCTTCAAACAATTTTGAAAACGAAATGAGAATATACATTTTAAAGAATATATAAAAAATAATTGATTTTTGAATTTTAATCAAAATCGTTAGAGCGATTTTTGAGAAAATCGAAAAAAAAACTGAAAAAAGTACATCAAATTAAAATTAAATATACAAATTAAACACTAGGTTATTTGTTTCAAAGGTTTTAATAATTAAAAAATTAACACTTGATACGTATTTCGACAATTCCTTGTCATCATCAGAAATGATTACATTCTAATACATTGTATGATGTATTAGAATGTAATCACTTCTGATGATGACAAGGAATTGTCAAAATACGTATCAAGTGTTAATTTTATAATTATTAAAACCTTTGAAACAAATAGCCTAGTGTTTAATTTGTATATTTAATTTTAATTTACAAAATGTTCCAACGAGAACCAACGGTCGAAAGTTTAAATCTTATTAAAAGTACATCAGTAAAGTACTAGTACTTTTTGGCGGATTTTGTTCAAAAGCTTCGTGCCATGAGCCAGGCGAGCAACTAACTTAAATATAAATTTTCAACGCCATAGCTCTTTTAGTTCTTGAGATATTTTGTTCACACTTGTTTGTTTTTGAACTCATGGGACTTCAAAACCTGTATTTCCATCAAAATTCCAACATTGAATTTTTGACATGAAACCAATACCTTCTATATATATTCTTATATAGTTAAGAGAAAGTAAAAATATAATAAATAAAAATGTCAATAACTTAATAATCAAGGGAGTGGGGAGGAGAATTGACGCGAATGCTTTGTTCTCCCTAACCGAAATGATCTACGCCTATTCCAATAGTTGATTGAGAATTGAATTCTCTCATAACCGATGAAATAATAAAAACGCAAGGACACTAGACTCAGTTAATTAATCACCATCATTTTTTTATATATAAAAAAAAGTTCTAAATGACAAGATCTGATTCATCGCCTACGCTTGAAATGTCTAAAACAGAAAAAAAATGTCGACGCTTGAATGCCATCAAACTCAAACATACGATACATCTGTTAACTCATTTAATATACCAAGCAAATATGTGAAGCTAAAAAATATTTTATCATCCCTATAGATATTTTCATATTCAAAAATTTGGTGTGACTGTCGCACAGCACACAACTTTCTCTTACCTTAGTTAATCGAAAGTTGTGTTCTGTGCTTGTCACGCCAGACTTTTTTGTGTAGACATATATTTAGTTTCCGCCGATATTTTAAAATGAAAGATGTAAAATTTATATACGGGAAAAATATTTATATTTTGTTACGATGGCAACCATTTCTCTTATCTTTCCTATGAAGTACAAGAGTAAAGTGGTCATCAAACAATTTTGCGAATTGATTTTTGAATTATAATCAAAATCGTTAGAGTGATTTTTGAGAAAATCGAAAAAAACTGAAAAAGTGCATCACTAAAGTACTAGTACTTTTTGGCGGATTTTGTTCAAAAACTTCGTGTCCCGACCCATCGGGGTAGCAAACTTAAATATAAAATTCCTAGCTCTTTCCGTTCTTGAGATATTTTGTTCACAGACAGACAGACAGACCATGTCGCGAAAACCACTTTTTTTGGATTCAGGGGACCTCAAAACGTTATATCCATCAAAATCTCGACATCGAATTTTTGACATGAATCCAATACTTTTCTCTCTCTATAAATCAACATATATAGAGGTAAGATAAAGTAAAATTTCATATGATATTCTGAACAAAGTATTGCTCAGGGGCCCACATCTTGTGGGTACGTGGATGGCAACCACGAGCTACCCAAGCTGGGACTGGCACTCCTTCCATTCTTTGCATACCGATCGACGTGCCGGCCTGTTCTATTCCTTCCTGGTCGTAAAAAAAAACCCATGAACTGCCAACCCCTTTATTTCCGCCGACCTCGCACCCCGGGAATAATCAGGCGAGGAAAGAAGAAGATTCTTAACAAAGTAATTAGTTGAGATGGCATAGGCATCGTACCAATTCATACATGAAGGGAAGAAACCAAGAACTTCAAAAGGAGAATTTAAAATTAACATTATGATTTGATAGTTTTTATCCATTAGATAAAAATATTAAAAATTCTAAAAAGATTAGGGGACAAAGGAAGTTGATTTGTTTTTTTGAGTTTAAATAAATTCCTATAATACCCAGATAAATAATAACTGTTCGAGAAGTTTACCCTGAGGATTGAGTGACTCTCAATCTCATAAATAAAAGGGTTCTCCAGTGAGGTCCAAATTAAATTATAAACTTTCCCGGTGCCTCCCTTGAGGTTCATGCATCGTTCATGGCCTGTTCCCTAACGCTTGGAGAATTCCTTCCACTCCATTTCCCCCAACTCGCCACCCTTTCCTTTCCTCTTGCATCCATATTTATTTTACAATCGGTTTTCAACCATTATTCAAGGAGTCTGGCTTTTGAATTTTAATATTTTTTTATAGATTGCTATTATTCTATATTACACATCGGCTTGATTGACTCGACGTCTACGACTCTGAAGTTATTTTCAATAGTATTGGTTTAGGAAGTAATTTAATGGTAGTGGTTTGTTTTCGTGATCGTAACAGTTAGTCTATGGAAGGAAGAGCCGGAATTTGAAAAATCTGAAATACTACATCAGTAAAGTTTTCTTCAAACAATTTTCACAAAAAAATTTTACTAATATAGTTTTTAAAGGACATATAAAAAAACTGGTGGGCATGGTCGCACTCTGTGCTTGTCATCAGATTTTTTGTGTTGACATATACAGGTGCCCTGAAATAGCAGGTACCTAGAAAAGGAGATGATACGACATGAAAAAATAAGACTTTTTTTCCTATAGGCCTAAACTTAATATGCCCAGACGCTTCGTTTTCAAGATACAGGGGTCAAAGTTGAATTTTTTGTTTTTTGCTAATATCTCGAGAACCGTTTGAGATACAATGCTTAGCTTCTGTATACGATTTATGTTCTTTATTCCGCTTGTTTTATTTGTAAAGTAAAACATGCTAAACATTGTATCTCAAACGGTTCTCGAGATATTAGCAAAACAAAAAAAAAATTAAACTTTGACCCCCTGTATCTTGAAAACGAAGCGTCTGGGCATATTAAGTCTATAGGAAAAAAGTCTTATTTTTTCATCTTCTTTTCTAGGTACGTGCTATTTCCGGGCACCCTGTATTTAGTTTCCACCGATATATATGTATCAGAATTCAAGATATAAAATTTATATAGACCACAGAGAAAAATAGTTATATTTTGTTACCATGGGAACCATTTTTCCTATCTTTCCTATGAAGTACAAGAGTAAAGTGTGCTTCAAACAATTTTCAGGGCAAAATGAGAATATAAATTTTAAAGAGCATCTAAAAAAATAATTGATTTTTGAATTTTAATCAAAATTGCTAGAGCGAATTTTGAGAAAATTGAAAAAGTACATCAGTAAAGTACTAGTACTCTTTGGCCGATTTTGTTCAAAATCTTATTTTGAGTGTCCGGGAGGGGACCTAGCTTAAATATAAAATTTCAATCCGGTACCTCAATTCCTTCATGCTAAAAATCGTTACACTCACACAGACAGACAGACCAATTTTCGGGACTCACTTTTTTGGACTCAGGGGACCATCAAAATCTCGACATCGAATTTTTGACATGATCTCAACACTTTATATATTTTATATATAGGGTAAGAGAAAGTAAAAAATACTAGCTATGATCATCTTTCTTTATTTTAAAAGTCAAAATATTAATTAGACAATAATATTTGTTAGTTTTGGTGATCCCAAACTTGTTGCAGTCTGCACCGAAATGACGCAGTGCTTCTAGAAACCAAGGGAAAGAGCGAAAAGTCGTCTAGCTTCAATTGCTTTGTGTGATGTGACCTTATAGTTTTGTTTTCAATTTTTTTTTGTATAACTCACAGAGTTTTCTCTTCATTTGAACCGTATAAGCCCATATACCGAATCCCCGTTTAAGGTCCTATTGTGCACGGTTGCATCCCATCATATTTTATTTTTCTTGGCTTTCTCTCTAGCATTTTTTTTCATACTATTAATTTGTCCATTTTGAATCTTTTCTTCTTAAAAAAAATCTCCTTTCTATCTATCTTTCTTTTAAAAGGAAAAGTCTTTTTTGGCCAAATAAATTTATTCCGAGTGACATTAATAGCTCTAAAGAATATAATTGTTTTATAAAGCCAAACATCCAGTGTTTGATAAATGACCTCTAATGAATCAGAATGTATTTTCTAAGATCAACATTAAATTACTAACGATTTTCTCTCTCACTTAACACTCTGAAAATTATCTCTGTTTATTCATGTGAGGATTGATTTGAATTTCAAAACATTAGCTCATTAAATTCTAATCACAATAATCTTGTGCAAAAGTGATGAATACTTTGATATTTCACATCTCGATTTATGCAAGGAACTTATCTGATAAGTAGACCGGCATCATATGTCGCTTTATAATTAATATATCAATATTTAAAAGAAAAACAGGGGTTTACAATCAGAGCCGCCAAGAGACCGGGTCAGTGATGTATTTTAATTTAACCTGCCCCCCTTCCAAAAAA